>JAOTQJ010000102.1:17284754-17303242 GCA_025642045.1 Solanum sejunctum
AAAATAATTTTTTAAATTTTTTTTGGGGTGGGGAGGGGGAGGCTTAGGTGGGTCAGCACAGGGATGGGTAAAAATTTTTTTTTTTCAAAATGTGAAATATTTTTTTAAAAAATAAAATTTTACTTTTTTGGAAGGGGGTATGTTGGGGGGAGGGGAGAGGAGGGACAGAGGGTGGAGGTAAGAAAAAAACATCACAATTTGAGATTTGAGGAGAATTTTAAAAAATATCTTTTTTAAGAAAATTATTTTATTTAAATTTGAGAAAAATGAGTTAATTTGAAAAATATTTTCTAAAAAGATTTAAGCAAATCAAATATGAGAAAATAGAAAAATATTTTCCTCCATTCCAAATATACCCCTAATGTAAAATCAATGTATAGTTCAAGTATTATTAAATTATAGTATATATTTAGTGTATATTTTTTATAACTTTTAACAAGATATATTGTATACTTGATACATATTTTCTATGATTCTTAATTATTTTCTATGCAAATAAAATATAATGATATTTATTATGTATATTTGAAATTAACCTATTAATTTCATTAGCAAAAACACCATTTCAGTCCAAAATAAGATGACAAAAGAAGTCGAATCTCCCACTCAATCTTAATTCATTTTTGCACAAATCTCTAAAAGCATTCTCTCTCTTTTTTTTTTTAATGAAGAGAGGAGATTTTATGTAAGGTGATGGTGATTGAAAACAAATTATAACTTGAACTACGTATTGTAGTTCATTAGGTTTTTCAAAATTATATCTTTGAGGCATATATTTGAGATTCAGGTGTATCATAATTTACATTGCATAACTCCAAATTGTATTGTTCTGGATAAATTCTTACAAATTGCTTTGTTCTGATATAAAATTATGTGAAATGACAAACATTTCATGATTATTATGTATTTTAGCTATAGTTTAAATTAATTATTAAAGACAACTATAGTTTAATGTATTTTGTTAGAAGTTATATAATTCGATTTCTAATTGTAGATTTTTAAAATTTGTATATGCTTATCTTAATTATTTGTATATAAATTGTTGATCCATTTGATTTATATAAGTTATGAAAATATATAATTGTTAATTATTTGTATACAATTTATTAATACATTTGATTTGTATAGGTTATTGTTGAGACAAAAGAAAAGGTCCTGTGGTTAATGAGATGAGTGGACTTCTTATGAGACCTAGACAATCCTCCTCCTTTTGAGCTAGCTTTTGGAGTTTGAATTAGGCCTAAAAACCTAATTCATCATCATATCAAAGCAGAACCCATCTCACCTAATGTTAGGTCCTCAAAAAAATGGGGTGTTGAGACAAAAAAAAAAGTCTCACATTAGTTAATGAGATGAGTATATTATTGACAAGCAGAAGTACAAACAAAAATATCAACATCAAACGAAACTATAGCTTTAAAGAGCAATTAAACAAACTATAATTAAAAAACATGAATTATATATATATATATATATATATATATATTGCTATTTATGAAATTTGTTCATTTTAAATCCACATTCCTACTCTTAATAAGTGAAGCTTTGATCGTCCTACCAAGGGTATTTCTGTAAAAGCACACAACTGTTTGGCCTCTGCATGTATCATTTTTCTTTACTTTTCTGCATGTTTATTTTACACAAATCTCATGTAATTTTATGTGATTGATATTGACATAAATTCACATATAACTATAGACACATGTCCCTGTCCATTGTTCACACATGACATATGCATCTGCATATAGATTTTTCCATTTTGTTATTCGCCTGCACCTTTTTACCCTCCCTATGGTTTTGATTCTTCTCTGTCTTTCCTACACTGGTGAATTCTACATCTGTTCCTCTTTCTTAACTTAATTTATGTTCTTAATTCTTCGAATTCGTCAATTTTTGTTGGTTCTCCATCTTGATCTATTTTGCTATGTATTTTCCGGAACACTGCTCAAAGAGAGGAGTACTGTTCAAAAATTGGGAAAGAAAGAGCAACTTCCTGATGAGGTTTGCTCTCATTTAGTATATATGCATAATCATTTTGGTTGCCAGAAAAGTTGCCTGAACTGCTATAAGAAAAAAAAAACAAAGCTTCTTTTTATGGTGACAAATGTGCAGCATTGGATTCACTTAACCAAGCTCCAAATTGATTGGGATTTAGAGGGTACCATTTTACTAACTTACAAATAAACGACATATGCTAAAAAATTTACATTTGAGTTCCAGATCAATCTTATGATGTTATTTTATGGTTTGGTACTATTTTACGAACAGAAGGATGAATCTTTTTTTTTTTAAAAAAAAAATATTTAAATCATACTATATCTGCTCTTTTGACTTTCTTACTTCCAGTTGATTACAAATGGTTGACGGCGAGTATATTCAGCCCCGTGTTTGTGACAACGGAGCTGGAATGGCTAAGGTAGTTTGTTCATATATATTGTTTTTAGGTGAAGCACTTGTAATAGATAACATTTCAATGTAAGTAAACTGCATATTCTTTTTTATGAATGATTTGTGCTTGAAATGTAGGCAAGATTTGTTTCCCAGTATTAGTATTATGGTCGAAATGGACAGAAGGATGCCTATGTGGTGACGAAGCTCAGTCAAAGAGGGGTATCTTGACCTTGAAATACCCCCATTGAGCATGGTATAGTTAGCAATTGGGACGATATGGAGAAGATAAGGCATCATACTTTTTACAATGAGCTTCGATTTGCTCCTGAAGAACACCCTGTCCTCCTGACTGAGGCACCCCTTAGTCCCAAGGTCAATAGAGAGAAGATGACTCAGATTACATCTATGTGTGAGACATTTAACGTTTCCGCTATGTAGAAATGGGACTCACCTTAACTCAAACTGATACAGCAAGGGTACAAGACCAACGGTACTAGATGTAGTAAGTAATTTCCTTTACACAGATGATTTAGTAATTCCTGATTCAGGAAGCAATACGTAAAGCTTAACTTTGCACTAATGTTTTATTCAGGAAGCAATATGTAAAACTGAAACTATTGACGATAAGAATTTTCAATTAAAATCAAACTTGTTGCATCTCCTCTATATTTGTTGAATGCTCGGACTATGGACAAGGTAACTGATTATTTTATATAGTTGTTTGCACTTAGTAACTTGATGATATGGCGTGGAGTTTACCAATGAGAATGATTTGATCAATCTGCAGGCTATACCCATTCACACTATTTCCTGAAAATGTTTTCTTCCGTAATAGTTTGGATTTGAGGCACTCTCATATGAACTTATTTTGCCAGTTCATGCTTATGCTTGTTCACAACTTTACACCTATTTTCTTCTGCTTTGTCTATGTCTAATTCTGCACAAGAAAAAAGAAGTTTGTCGATTTTTGGTACTGCAAAAATGCTCCAGCTACCCGATACAGCCATGTCACAGAGGTCATTCCTCGTGCATTGGTACAATGCTAATATTTATTCAAAGCTAGCAGCATTCAATATGCTGAACTGTAGATATAGCATATCCGGTTGGATTGCAGTATTTGAGATGTTTGTTTGGCCAGGTCTACTGTTTCATTATATAGTGACCTGATGATGTTAAATATTTTCTATGTAGCACACCACTAAAGGTATTTGTATGGTGGCTCAATGTGCTGTACACCTTTGTCATGGATATGGAAGGCAAAAATGATAAGAGAACAAAAGAGGTGTTGAGGATACATTTTAAATGATGTTTTCCTTTTATTTTGTTGTTCCATCATTTATTTTCGTATGCTCAACTGCATATGTACAACCTTTGATAAGGGTGTACATTATAAGTACCTTCATGGATAACTATGTCCGAAGATGACACTTATGGAGAACGCAAATATGTCATACTTATCTTTGACCAGCAGCAATGATTTTATTTTAGCAGGCTTTAACATTACGTAAAACATATTACGTTTGTGCTAACCTTAGTCATGTTTCCTTCATTTGTATTTTAACGCCAGGGCACCCACTATCTAGTGTACATATAAGTTGGCAAAATGATGAGTTCCTTTGTATATCCTCTAAAGAGATATCATAGTTTGTACTGAGAGAAAGCAAGATGTTTGTTGTTTAAGCTGCACTTCAATTTAATTATACAGCACTCCTAACATTCCAAGATTATGAATGTGATTTTGTTAATCCTCTCTCACTTTCAATCTTTTTTATAGTCTGTTTAACCAAATTTCTAAAGAAAGTCAACTTATTTTGCGATTTTTTTTTTTGAAAGTGATTTTATAACAAATATTTTTAATGAAAACAGTTTGTGTTTGATTAATAAATAAAAATTTTAAATAATTTAATATTTTAAAAGACTTTCTTAATCATGGAGGGTTATTACTTTTTAAAATTGTTAATTTAATATGTTCTTAGGTGAACATTATTTAGATTTTTTATTCATTTTATTGATATTTGGGAAGGTGACTTTTGACATTTACATATTTATTAACGGAGATGATACATAAATTGAATAAATGTTTAATAGAGAGAAATTATAACTCAGATATAAATAAAGTTAAAGTAGTAAAAAATATCTCTTATAGTATTCTCTCCGTTTATATTCACTTGACCATTAACTCGCATAGCAGATTTTCATTTTACTAGTCACTTTTGATGTATTAAAGAAGGTGATTATTTTTTCTTTTATTTTACCCTCATGAATAATAATAATTACTTATCCCCAAAATTATTTTGCAAGACCTAATTTTATACCTCAATTAATTGAGTGTTGTGGTGAATGCTCATATTAATTATTATTTTTTAATAAAATGTATATACAATCTAAAATGAATAAGTAAAATTAAACATATTTCTTAAGAAACATGTAAAGTGAGAAAGACGCAAATAATTTTAGGAGGGAGGATACTTCGGTGTTAGCAATTAAAAGAATTACCATATGCATTATATTACTGTATTAATTATCAATGACAAGTTACTTTTTCTTTTTTAGCGGATTATAATTTTTTTTAATTAGAATCAACGTTTTAAAAGCATGGGTATGTCTAGGGGTGTTCATGGTTTGGTTTGAATCGATTATTGGTTAAAATTATAACTAAATTAATTTTGTTGATTTTAAAATTTCTAAAATCAAATCAAATTAAAAAAATAACTATCGATTTGGTTATTATCAATTTGGATCAGTTTGATTATTTTTTGGGGGTTATTTTTTGATTTAAAGTAATACATTTGTTGAGGACATACATATTTCGATAGATACCAACAACTAGTGCATGAATAATTCACAAAAGGCTACTGTGCATTTGATTAAGCAATAGTACAAAAGTTATTATTATACAAATAAAATGAGTTAATTAAGCAATACTAAAGTTATTATACACGAATAAAGTGATTTAGTTAATTAATAATAAAGTCATTATACACCTAAGATCAAATCTTCATAAAAAAAATACAAGCTCAATAATCAAAGAATTATCCAGGAAAAGTGGTACAAGGAAATTATATTTCAAAATACTAATAAGCGAATTTTCAAATATAAATAGTAAAGTTTAAAGATTTAATTTAATTAAAATATAATAAAATATTTATATATTATTTATATATATAATTATTTGGGTCGATTTGGTTTATTTTGCAGATTTTCTTTAGTAAAACAAAAATCAAACCAAATAGTATCGGTTTTCAAAATTTAAAAATCAAATCTAACCAAATTAAATTAAATTTTATTTTTTTTAATTGATTTAATTTGAATTGTAATTCGATTTGATTGTTTAACCATAACCATGAACAATCCTAAATATGTTGTGAGACTTTTTTCAATTTGATATGGGGTGACGCATAAGCCACAAAAGCATGGGACATAATCTATGTAAATTTTTAATTTTTAGTATTTCATAAATTAATTAAAAAAAATATATAAAATTACATCTAAAAAATTTTGGAAAAGTAAAAAGTAGTGCAATGAATATAGAACTACTTCATCGTTAAATGGTAATCAACGTCAATAATTGACAAGAAACATAATCGGAATTGTTCATCTCAAAGAAACTAATTAGACTTTTTTTAAAGAAATAAGAAAATTTTAACTTAACTTGTTTAAAAAATGAAAAAAAAATCTAAAATAAAACAAAATCAAACCAGTGTAAGAGATGAAGAATGATGCGCTTTCACTTTGTAGTTTCAAGTTTACATATTGATCGTCTTTTAAAATACCAATTATAAAAGTATCCTTGATTTTTTTGGGTTCGTTACCTCCAAGATAAAAAATTAATAAAATAATAATGACATAATAACAAATAAGAAATAATTTTAAGTTATTAATTATTATAATTTAGAATATTTTTAATGTATTTATTACTTCCTTTTTTAAATTTATGCGGCGTCAATAAAATTTTAAAAAATTTAATTATTGTGATTTCTATTACTTTTACGTTATTTTTAAATAATATGTGTTACTACCTCTAATCCATATTAATTTAATTTATAAATTTTTTATGTAATATGTAAATATATGATTTTTTTAAAAAAAATAAATAATTTAAAACAAAAGAATCATCGAAAATTTTTTGCATGTCAACATGCTGCCTTCTTGAGTAGCTTACTGCATGAATTATTTTTTTATTATATGTAAAATAATATTTATGTTTGAATATATTATTATTTTAAAATTAAATTAGAAAGCAAGCTACAATAAATTATTTTAAAATTTGAAACGTAATTTCAAATTTTGAAAAATGCCAAATACCTTTTTTTAAAGAATCTTTAAAATTATTAATTATTATAATTTTATAATACAATCTTTTAAATATAGTAATACCTTTTCAAACTTACAAAAGAAAAAAACAAGCAACTAGAAAAATTTAAAACAGATTAAAAAAAATAGCATAACTATTTTAGGTTGAAATCATGACTAAGAGTATGAAAATCCTAAATTTAACGATCAAACTGAAAGGTGCTGAATAATTTTTTAATGACAAAATAGAGATAGACAGTTACTCAACTTTAGAAGACTTTTATCCTCCACTTCAAATCTCGGTGAATCAACTTTAACTCAATTATTGGCAAACACCTTCATCTCATTTCAACAAAATGAAAAAATTGACCCATTCTTTTGGTTCACAGCGGACATGATAATTAATAATATTATTATAGAGTTATACTTTAGGAAAATTTTTGTATATTGTCGCTCAAAAATATCTTAATTATAATTTAAGTAATTATATTTTACAATTATAGTTATAACAATATTTATATAATTCGTGCAATATTTGTATAATTCTTTATACAATTCAAAGTTTTTATATAATATTTGTATATTTTGCTAAAGAATTTATGCACAACATTTGTATATTCGCTATATAATTCACAGTTTTTGTATAATTTATTATACAGTTAGATTCACACACAACTTTTGTATAATTGCGCACAACGTTTATATAAATCGAACGAATTATACAAAACTCAAATTATAATTAAATATTTATCGCAAGCTATAATTATTTAAATTATATAATTATATTAATTAATTAATTAATATATATTTATTTCTTCACATAATTTTTCCTATAATTGAAAAAATAAATTAAAGAAGGAAAATTGACTTGGCCAAACTAACACGTCATTTGTTTGATGAATGGAAAGGAAGAATTGTTTGTTGAGTCGTCGAAAGTAGTCGTTTACGACTATTGAAACAAATAATATTTGACAACACGTAAACATGACTTTTCTTAGCCGTCCTTCCTTTCATTTTCACTTTTCTTTTTCCTCTAATGCTTTATTGTTTATTAAATATCCACTTTTAATTTTGTAATTTCCATGAAATTTTTGTTTCAAATCACACGTGGATCATTTCATTTATATGGATCATTTCGGTTAATTCAAAATATATCGTCTCATTCCAAATATCAAAGATAATTAACAGTAATTGCCGATTAAAATATATAATTGTGATGATTAATAATAGTAATAAAACTATCATAAGAAAGTCATCATTATCTTTAAAGGAACTTATATTCTCTACGATTTTCTTATGTTATGAAATCTTGAACATTAAATTTAGTTTTTAACCTTAATTAGTAAGCTTAAAACCTTTCTCCTTTCTTCTATATGTTTCATTAATCAACAACCAACCAAAATGCTACTTAATTCCATTGACAGTACATAATTACTTCGAAACTTTGAATCCTGGTAGATATCAATTTATGAGGATTCCCCTAGCTGTTGTTGTTTGTGTTAAAAGGAAACAATTCTTGCAGAGTTTTTTGGTTGTATTTAATGAAATTGTGTATAATATAAAAAAGACTCTATTACATATATATAAGGGTGGATAAACAACTCTAAATTGACATATTTACTTAAACAGATAACTATTGATTAACATATCTGCTTCAGCTATTTGCTCGAGCAGACAACTGCTGACTTTATATTAGTGTGACAAATAAATTTCCTTAATCGAACTTATATATACGTTTATGATTTCTACTATATGTATATATTTTTCTAAGATATACGTGTTATACATTTTTGACTCACGCGGCCAACTCTTTTTTCCCCTTTATGTATCACTGCCAGCACTATATAATTCCGAAATATTCCACCATTTGGCATTATTTCCTCATTTAGTATATTTTTGGCAAATTAAAACAGCCAACTAGCCAATAACAAAAATCGTCAATTTCAATATATATTATATATGAGGGGGACCCCGACCTCCCACCCCAACCCCGCCACAATCTTCTCCTTTGATGGTTCAATAAAAACACAAGAAAACCCCGCGCTCTCCTTCCTTCTCCTCTGCAAAATCATGAAGAATCGAAGCAGAGGCAAAATCTCACCTAAATGGATTCCTATTCTTTGCATTTTTAGCTTTGCTTTTGGCATGCTTTTCTCTAACAGGTATCGGCTTTTTCTTTTGGCTGATTTTTCATGCAAAAGGGGTTCTTTGTTTTTGTTTATGGGGTTTGGAATTTTGATGGGGCTTCAATAAATAGCTCTCTTTTTTCATCTATTTCTTCTTCACAGATTTTGGGAGATTTTATTGGGTTCTTTTATTGGGTATTGACTTACATTTTTCATTTATTGACCTTTCTGTTTGTTTGTTTGCATAATTAGAGTTTGCATTCCTCCAGAATCAGATGGAAGAAACATATTTGGAAGGCGCCATACGCAAGAAAGAGACTTTCTTTCTGTTTCTGATGATTGTGAAACCAAAAATAGCCAGGTCCATACAAAGAATAAGACAATTTTATCATTGTTATAGCTATTATTGCAGTATTCTAAATATGGAATGATGTTTTATCAGCAGAAGGAGGGGACGATAGGAAAGTTTAAGAAAGCCCAAGTAGCTATCCAGTGAGTTTCAGAGTTTTCATGTGATAACCTTATGACTTTTTTCCTTTTTTTTTTTTTACATAATATGTTGGACTTGTTTTTACAAACTTATGCAAGAAAGATAAGAGGTAGTGGTGTTCAGAACTTATGATGTTTTACATGGTTTTGTTCTTGATGATCCTTTTCTTTATTGGAGCATTGACAGATCGTTGGATAATTCAATTGCTAAGATTCACAATGAGCTGCCTTCAACTAAGGCTCCTCTAATTCGACGGAAAACTGAAGTGGTTCCTTCCATAAGCACAAATTCTGGAGGAAGTGGGATGAGAACGAAGGCATTTATGGTTATTGGGATAAACACGGCTTTCAGTAGTAGAAAGAGGCGTGATTCTATTAGAGAGACTTGGATGCCTCAAGGTGGTAATTATAGGACTTGATATATACACTTCAAATTTCTGTTTCCATTTTCCTTCTCCTTTGACGGCATTTTGTTGTTGCATAGGTGAAAAGCTACATAGATTAGAGCAAGATAAGGGGATCGTTGTGCGATTCATGATAGGCCACAGGTATGATCTACATTGCTCCATGTCTCTTCATGCCAAACATATAGATGTTCATTCATCAATGAGTTTCTCCTGGAGTCTCACATTCTTTCTTGCCAAAAGAGTGATAATATGTTTCCCTGTTCTTTGTTTTAAATAGACTCTGTTTCACGTAAAAGTTGAATGTATGATTAGCTTTTCAAGAGCTATACAAAGGAAATTATCATTTAGAAGCTTTTTTAAGAGTTAGTAGTGCTAAAGGTATTTGGAGTCAGTATTCTAACTAAGTTGGAAGGAGGGCTTTGGGCAAAGAGCAACTCGAAAGTAGTTGCTTCAGTCCCAGTACTGAAACACAAGACTTTCAGGACTGGAATGCCATTTGTCACATAAGTTATGATGATCCATGTTAGTTTTTCTATTGTATCTTCAAAATGATCAAAATTTGTCTTTTTTTGAGATTCTCGATTTGAATCAATGACATTCATGCTTCAATTTACTTCTTTCTTTAGAATGTCAAGATGATTACATATCTTGCCATGAGCAGTGTGATTTGCCTCTCAGTTGCTTACATGCGACTTGTGAGCACTATTCATTAGTTGGACATGAATTACTTTGCTATTGCATTTGTGTTGATATTGCAAATGTTAAATGGGCAAGTAATAACATCCCTTATGAATTTCATCTTTGATGTTTGCTATTACATTTCAATCTTGGGTTAGATGGATCGCTGGCTTGATGTCCAACATGGTAAAAATAAGTGCAGGATAAATGTTTTCTTTTGTATTCTCTTTTGTTTCTTTGAATTGAAATTTTAAACAGCAGCATGAAAGTTCACTTTGCATCAAAATAGGAAAGGCTTTTTCTGGCCTAAAATGGTGCATTTGGATATAAAATGGGAGATTGGATCTCTTGTGGAAACTGTATCTTCCATGATACTAAGTCATAGATAATCCATGAGAGATTCAGACACAATATGTTGCACATTTCTCACCTGTAATAATCTGCCAAATGTTTTTGCTATCTTTCTAGAGGCAATTTCCAACTTCCTAATTTTCGAGGCGTCGGTAAATTGAGTAATCATTACATTTCTGCTTGAGGATTAAGCCAGTCATCAAGAATTGTTCCTCTGTTCTTTCTGTGCACTTTATTGTATTCTGATCAAGTTATTGAATTTAATCCTGAAGAAGTTTGTACTAAGTTCAAAAATAAACGTTCAGGTTATAACATCACTTTAGGTTCAGAAAAAAAAGACGGGCCATCTAAACTGATGGAAAGTAATTTGATTACCCAACAACTGGTTTTTTTTTACCCTGATCACTAGTTATCTACAAACATGCAACCAGGAAATTCTAAGTTTGAGGTTTACAGCAGTCTTAAACGAGGATAATGTTTCCTGTTGTTTTACTCTCTGACTCTTTTTGTTGTTGTGTTGAGCCTACACCAATATAATTATCTAAAATGTCATAGACTCTAGTCTAAAAGTTCTTATACTCCTTAATACAGTGCAATATCAAATAGCATTTTAGATCGAGCCATTGATAGTGAAGAAGCTCAGCATCAGGACATTCTTCGACTTGTAAGTAAAAATTGCTCTCTGATTTGCTTCCATCTGATTGTTCTATCTTTCTAGGTTGATCTTGTAGCTTTAATTTACAGGATCACATAGAAGGCTATCATGAGTTAACTGCAAAGACGAAAGCTTTCTTCTCCCTAGCAGTTGAAAAATGGGATGCTGAGTTCTATGTGAAGATTGATGATGATGTTCATGTCAATTTAGGTACATCTCCCTTTTTTCCTGCCATATATACCTTATAGTTCCAGACGACTGAAAGCAGATGATTTTCAGCTATTTGGAAATTAATAGTGCTCATGGTATTGTAGGTACACTAGCTGCAACTCTTGCCAGACACAGGTTGAAACCCAGGGTGTATATAGGATGCATGAAATCTGGACCAGTTCTTTATCAAAAGTAAGTTCTGTGAAGCTATTCTGGCCAGCTGATATAACTAAAATACTTGAAGTTCAAAATTTCAGGATTTTTTGTTTACTATTATCTTTTCAATTTTTTCCTTGATAGGAGTGTTAAGTACCATGAACCTGAGTTCTGGAAATTTGGAGAGACGGGGAATAAGTACTTCCGCCATGCAACTGGACAGATATATGCCATCTCGAAAGAACTGGCAACATACGTTGCCAACAACAAGTAAAATTTTTGTTCATATATGCTTCCTTAAAGTTTGACCTAAATATTTTCTTGCTATAGCATTCTATTTTGAAAATGTAGCGCTAGGATCTTGTAGAATATGCTGTTTGTAGTTTTGAACTCTTTTGCCATTGGAATTGTTTATGCAAATGATAACAAGAGAACATACATTTAAAATGGGGGAAATGGACATTCCTTCTCACTCACTAACAGCTATAACATATTTATCTAAATTGTGGATTGCTCCTGTTTCAAAATTTCAGTTATCTAGTCTAATCCCACTAATCAGAAACAGAATCAATGCTCTTGTCCATCTCATAGTGAATACCGTGGTGATTTTCAGACCTATTCTGCATAAGTACGCTAATGAAGACGTGTCACTCGGGGCATGGTTGATTGGTCTAGAAGTTGAGCACATTGATGATCGTAACCTGTGTTGTGGAACTCCGCCAGGTTAGCACTCCCTAAATATATGTCATTTGTCCTGCATATCTTGAAATCTCAGTACCTAAGGTCTTTTATTTCCTCCGCTGTGACAGAATGTGAATGGAAAGCACAAGCAGGTAATGTTTGTGTGGCATCATTTGATTGGAGCTGCAGTGGAATTTGCAAATCAGTCGAAAGAATCAAGCATGTACATGCTAAATGCAGCGAAAGTCCTGCTACTCTATGGGGTGCTCTTATTTAGTCATCTTTCTCATTATCAGAAGCTATTCTTCAAACATGATATCTATTCTCTCAACTTGAAGAAGGGTAAATTGTTGATCATCTACGAGGAGGATATCATTACGACAGATAATTCAAGAGCTTGGTGGAGAACTTAGACTGTTGTTTGTACGGCAAAAAAAGAAACACGATAGAGGACAAATAGTAGGAGTGTAGTCTTAATTGAGTATAATTCTATCCACGGATTAGAGCCAATTGGATGTTAGAGCTATTAGATATGTAATACCGCATTCCACTGTATATTGTGGTACATTTTTTTGCTGTTGTTGAGCTCGTGGTATAATTTCCAAAGAAATTTTCCTCATTTCCACATGCTTTTATATCTTATGCATAAACAAATTTTGTCATCCTAGTTTAGATTTCTGATTTTGTTTTCACACAATTTTAAAAATTCTGATCTATTTCAATATAGAAGTCGGCAGTGGCGGATCTAGAATTTTAATTAAGGAGGTTCAAACTCTGAAAAAAAAAGAGCACAAGAACTAGATAAAAGGGTTCAATGTCCACTTATACATAGATCAAAAATAATTTTAACTATGTATAAATAATATAATTTTCCACTGAAGTGGATGAACTCCCTCGCCAAAGAATGGCTCCGTCACTGAAGTGGGTGCACTAAAGACTTCTTTCTATTAAGGTTGTTACTGCATTTTGTCAACTATATATCTAGATGAGAGAGATGTGTCTTATTTAATTTTTAAAGATCAAAATTATATATATTACATTAACAAGTATTATAATCAATTTAGAATCAACAAGTTTTAAAAAGTACTTTTTTAATTCAAAAAATGGACTAAAATCTCTCGAATTATTGAAAATGATAAAAAAAAATATTTTTCATCTACCTATTAGGAATAAAATGCCTTTGTCATCCATCTTTGGGGTCCAAAAATACTCTTCATTCACTTTTTTTTGGATGAAAGATATTTTTGTACAAGAATATTTTAAACCTTTTTCTGTTCTTAATTTTGACAAGAAAAAAATATTTCTCATAACTTGATACCCATTAATATCATATAAATGTTAAATTGTATGATATTGTAGCTAAGAGTTGACTAAATAATTTTCTGTGTCAGTAACTTTGTTCTTGAAATATTATGTTGAGGGAAAAGAAGGGCAAAGAATTATCGATATCAACAAAAATCATAAAATAAAAGAACATAAACTAAAAAGTAAAAATGTATAATGTGTAAAATATTTATAAATGTAATATATCAAAATTGTATATTGTATATGTAATATATCAAAATTGTATAAATGTATAATGTGTAGATAATTAAGTAGTATAACTATGTAGTAGATGTATATATATTCATATACACTGTTTATAAAATATTTATATATTACAACAATTCATTTTCCTCAATGAGTATTTCTTTTTCAATATTAATCAATTTAAATCTCCTTTAAAAAATCTAAATATGAATTTCTCTCGATATTTTAAATCTTTTAATGTATTAATCACTCGAATAAATCATGTTTGCAGCATGTTGAATTTTGAACATTAAATATATTATATTATTTTTAGAACAGATAAATATGATATGCCACATAAATTTAAAAGAAAAAGGCAAGCAACCCATAATGTTGTCCGAGAAGAGGCAAGAAATCTTTAATTCACTATTACACTTCACTTGCAACCAAATTTGGCTGAATGACTATTTTAGATAATAATTCTTAGGTTATTTAGAGTAAGGAATTTTGCTTCAATGGTCATTTTGTTTAATTTACCTTATTTAAATTTGTTTTATATATTTTGGCGGCTTTGCCTTCTTTTGACTTTTCATTTTTTTTAAAAAAAAAAATGATGTGAAAAATATTTTTTCTTCCGTATAAAGTTAAGAATATTGTTAGGAAAACATATTATAATTAAATCTCATTAATAAATTTAAAAAATTAACAAAGTACTAATATATATCCTACATGCCTAATCCTGAACAGACGACTATTCCCAAGTAGAACAGGAATAGGAAAAGAGTACTTACGCTAACCGCAATTTCTATATAAATACATCATCTAAGAAGCCATTAAGGCATCAAAATTAAACTTACTCAGTATGACCTGGATAAAGCTAAAGGTGTTGGGCTCGGGTTCTTACGGTACGGTCTCTCTTGCAGCGCCGATGAACGTCGATCCTTCATCCACAATATGTGCAGCAGTGAAATCCGCGGAAGTTGAGCGTTCCTCTTCGCTCCGAGAGGAAGGAGAAATATTGCGAGCGTTGAGAGGGTCGGAGTACGTAATTGAGTGCTTTGGAGAAGATGTCAGCGTCGAAAATGGCATCAACACTTATAACCTCATGCTCGAATATGCACCGGGCGGGACTTTACATCATTTAATTCATAACTCGTATATCGGAGAATCAGAGGCTGCGTACTACGCTTTTCAGATCTTGAAGGGGATTTCTCATGTTCACCGTCAAGGGTTTATCCATTGCGATTTGAAACCGGCTAATGTACTTGTTTTCCCGCCTACTGATGAGCAATATATGCGGCTCAAATTGGCTGATTTTGGGCTGGCGTTGAGATCCAACGACAGCTCGAAGAAACAGCACCATCATAGAGGTACTCTGGTATATGCATCCCCGGAATCCATAACGAGTGGGGTTTATACTAAAGAGGTCGATATTTGGGCTCTTGGATGCATAGTTATCGAGATGCTCACTGGGAGGCGACTATGGTCACGATATGAAAGTAATATCGAGTTAGCATTGATGATTGCACATGTAGATCCGGAAATACCGTATAATATATCTAAAGATGCAAAAGACTTTCTGAAAAAGTGTTTGGAGAGGGATCATAATCAGAGATGGACTGCGGAGATGTTACTTAATCATCCTTTCATCAACAACATTAACGCGAACAAGATGGATGATGACGGGCTGATCCACAACTGTAATTGGATTTCTACGGAGCACTTATTTTCAACAACTAGTCGCTATTATCCTGATGATCATCACTACGGCTCCTCAAGAGGATCAAACGCTAATATTATTAGTTTTTCAGAGACTAGTAATATGGCGACAGAACACACAACAAATCATCAAGACCCTCTAGTAAGGATTTGGGACCTCATCAACTTCTTGTTGGCATGAATATATCTTAAATATATAGGAAAAATTAGCTAAGGTAGCTAATATATATATATGCAGTTAATGATTTATTGATGTAAAAGAAAAACTATACTTGTAATATATTGAGCTATGAGAGATGTTCTTTTGTCTCCAATAGTGAATGACTTTCTTAAATTTGTAAATTATATAGCTTTGATTTAGTGATCATTTGATATAAAAAAGGAATTAAGTTTGTACTTTTTGGTTTCCCTTGAATCCTCAATTAGCTAGCCAACACGTACAAAAGTGTTATAATACTGAACATTGAATGTGTGTTAACTGTTTTAAATATGAGAAGAGTGAAGAGAAGATTAGTTAAGACATTTGGTGGTTTAATTTAGGACAGATTTAAAAAGTTAGTTCAAGTATAGATTAACGATTCGTTTGGTTTTGAATACGAGATGTGATAAGTTGTGATGAGATAAATTATGATGCGATAAGTTGTGATGAGATTGATTATAATGAGATATGTCATGATGAACTTATTTTTTATTGAATGTTTACTGTTTAGTTTGTTGCAATCAAAATAATATGCATTATATAAATTTTAAAAATAAATTATTTGTTTATAAATATATCCTTTATGAATGTGAAAAGTGGAGTGTAGAAAGAGTTTAAATGGATATCTTTGTCTTTTATCTATTTTATCTTGGGATTACTATACCACCCAGAGAAAAGTTAACTTATCCTAGTACTAATTATTAATCCCGGAATTATCTCAGACTTGCCAACAAAAAAGTAAATTGAGTGTCACTATAAGTGGTGTGTAGAAAGAGTTTAAATAGGTATCTTTGTCATTTATCTATTTTTTCTCAGGATTACTATACCACCCAAAGAAAAGTTAACTTATCCTAGCACTACTTATTAATTCCGGGATTATTTCAGACTTGCCAACAAAACAGTAAATTGAGTGTTACTATAATTTAACTTCAGGACTATTTGATGTTATCCTTCACATCAAAACGACCTAAGTCCTAGAGAAGTGGAATTCCTGGTCTAATTAGCAAACAGAAGCAATATGAGATTTAACTTGATGAGTTGGACTTTTAAAGTTTTTAGTATTGACTGTATTGTAATTTAAAAAGTATGTGTTAATTTAATATATATTTATAAAAAATTAATGATTTTCACACGCATACAAATGTGGAGCGAGTGTCACAATTTAGAGTTTACTAGTTTAAATTCTAATTTTTTAAGTTATTAAGTTCTAAATTAATAGTTTATAGATGTTTAATGGATCTCTTAATTAAGATTAATACAAGATTTGAATTAAAACGATCGAGTTAGGCCGAACTCGTAAGTTCTATCATACCTTTTTTGTGAATGGGTGGGGTGGAGTGGGAAGTGGAGTTCATCCGGTGTTCAATATTAATTATCTAGATTCGTGTCGTGAAAAACTCATTAAGGAGAAAATACTCTCAAAAATAACTTATTTCACACTAAAATTTAAATCTGAAATCTCTAATAATGCAAGTAATATGAGAAAATACTTTTAGCTTCAGCCCCTTCTATTAAGCAAAAGGAAAATGAAATTCATTCTTTATCCAAGAAAGAGACCATCTTTGTAAATTCTGAATGAGTTTAGTTATTAGCAGTGTTTTCCAAAATTATTTCTAAGAATTAAATCAGTTTCCTCAAAGGAAGATCGATCCATTGCTGAAACTGTTCTTTTCGCCCAGCAAATTATACATGGTATTAATTAATAAAAAGAATTTTGAATTGTAACACTATTATCATATGATAAATCACTAATTGAATTTATTAATGAATGCTCTGAAAATGTTTGTTTTTTCTTTTTCCAAAATGGATTGAGATGGTTTAAAAGATCACACAAATACGTGCGCATGTACACTCACAAAAAAAGACGGAACTAAAATTTAAAGCTTTTAGATTTCAAATTAATAATTTATAGATTCTAGTTCTTTCAAAACTATTCATTTCTAAATTAGTAGATACCTATTCAATGAATTTCTTAAGATAAATATAGAATTGAAACTTAAGCAATGGATTAGGCCAAAAACATATGGAGTCTTTTTGGAAGGAAAAGTTTATTCGAAAGAAATAAGTATTTTTCAAATATTTTCTACTCATGACATTTATCCAGTCTGAGCCAAACAAGAACAACGACAATAATAACAACGCAAAGGGAGACTCTCTTCTTACTCTTTAATAGCCATGGTGTTCTATTTAAAACACAAAAGACCTTTTATACACCACCAATAAGGGAGGAATTATTATCTCTTGCGTTCAAAATAGTAAATCAAAAATACTTTCAAGACAAAGAAAAAGAAGAAAAATACTCGAGGCTACATAACTCACAACGTGTTTTTAAAGAATTTAATTCTTTCACTATACCCAAGATTATAGATTATTTTCTCTTAGGATAAGATAAATATATTTGTTAAAGAACTAGCGGTATCTCGCACAAACTCATCAAAAAAAGATGTTGCATTGTTTGTAATTAAGAAAATGTATGCAGAAGAAAAAACAAATTCGATGCTTGAAAAGTGAAGTGATCCTAATAGTTTATAGACAATACAATGAGATGAATAGGTACAAATTCACCTGTTCGAAATATGCATGGTGCTTTTGTGGAAGAAGATGTTTGTTCGGAAGGAACATGA
>JAOTQJ010000102.1:17329867-17341183 GCA_025642045.1 Solanum sejunctum
AAAAAATAATGAATCACGTAATTATTTTTTATAATATTTGTATCCATTAATATATGATATTAGATCTTAAAAAATAATTTTAGAATAAATAATTAATATTAAAAATAAATATTATTAATAAATTAATAAAAAAATTATCTTTACTATAGTGACGAAAGAAAAGTGAAAAAAAATTATTTCTTATTTCTTCCTTTTTTGACACATGAAAACCAAAGAAGTTGATTTTGGACCTATCTTGAATGGGATCGATGATACGCTTATGGATAATGTGGTACACATAATTTCTTATTATTAATTATTTTATTTCTCTTAAAAATATTATTTTTTATTTATTACTTTTTTAGTTCCATATCATTATGAAATATTTAAAATTAAAGATGATAAATGAGTGATTCCAATCAAATTAGTAATTAAAATATGATTTGGATCAACATTGATTTACTAATGAATCACAACTACTCGATTTTTTTAGCCAAAGGTGGGGTTTGAGGTGAGATAACATGGATTATAGGGGTGGATGGAGTTTGAATTGTTGAAGTTGAAAAGAGATAATTAATAAAATATAATAATTATTTTGAAACATGAAAAATATTATAAACTTATATAGAATCTCTTAACATATAAATTAAGTATAAATTGGTACTACATTTCTATCCATGCAAGCCTCTCTCTTCTTCACTAGGTGATGACTCCAATTAAGAGGATTTTTCTCTTTTAGGTAGAGTAGTTGATACATTTAGTAAATGCATCTCTTGATCTTAGTGTCCATTTCATCTCTCCCAAAAATTCTCTCTATAATTACCAAAATTTTTGCAATTATTTTTTGGCTTATGTCATATTAATAGATTTTTTATATATTTTGTTTGTTACTTATCTTTTTTAATTTATGTTGTATATATAAAATTTTGAGAGTGTATTGAAACAGTTAAGAAAGTAATTTATTAGGGATAATATTATAAAATTATAATTAAAACAACTAAAGAAATAAAAAGAAGCAGTCGAAAAATATTTTTTATTAGCCCTACATAATAAAGAAGGAGAAAAAGACAGGATAATCAAAAATTGCTCAAGCAAATAACACAATCAGAAGTTGCTGAATTAGTCGCTTATATATAAGTAGTAATATGCAATTTCTGATTTCTTATTTTTTTTAGTTTAGAGATATATATTATCTATTTTATTTATTTAGTATTGATTCTAACACACTTCATATTATTTCATATTACTTTTAGTTGCTATGGTTTCTTCTAAGTGTTAAATAATAAAAATTATGACTAATGTTATACAATTTACGTTTTTCATCATACTAACATAAAAAAATTGCAATTTATAATATTTTTTATATATTATTTAAATATTTAAATTTTTATTTAAAAATATCTAATTACTATAATCTACTTTCACTATACACATTGATCAAATTGACTATCATAAAATGTAATATGATAACTAAAACGGACAGAGTAACATATATAGAATTTTAAGAAAACTGTCTTCTATTATGGCCTGCACGACTGTATTCACTTGAACTTGCATTTCCATTTGCAGCATCAAATATTTTTTGTCATATATCTGAGCTGTTTTTATCTCTTTTCTTTGATATACTCTTTGTCTTTTTGTGATCTTCTAAGTAAAGTCAACTCCTTGAATTAAAAATACACAGAAAACTAGAGTTGTTTCTGCCCACTTCACCTCCTCTTTCTTCCCCTTTGGCCTTTTCTCTTCATTCTTATGGTTAGTTTCAAACCCCATTTGTGAAGAATCTTGAAATTTTCAGCTATGTGAGTATTTCTTGAGCAAAGTTTACATTTTTATTTTATAACTTATCTGCATTTTCTGAAATGGGAGTTCTTGGAAAGGGTAAAAATTCAATCTTGTTACCATTTTGGTATTTTCTTGGCTTCTGCATTGTGTATTGAAGATTTGTAGGTATTGTTGTCAGTTAAGGTTATGATGGAGTTGAAGAAAGCCAAGACGGTAAGGTAAATTTCAAGTGTATTTTCTGCATTTTTTCTGTTTTTTTGTTTTTGGTTTTGTTAATATTTTTGAGGATTTTATTAGGTTTTATAATGATGGGAAACAGAATCTTGAAAATTCATGGGAGAAGAATGAGAACCATGTTCTTGAAAAACAACTACCTTTGTATCTTGATGGTAGAAATGTTGACAAGGTTGGAGCTAGTAAGGTTCCTAAATTTGGGAAATTTAAGGTTTTCCCAGAAAATAATGTACCTGGAAAAAAGAAAATTCTTGATCCAGGGAGTGAAATTGTTATACAATGGAACAGGGTTTTCTTGTTTTTTTGTTTGATGGCTCTCTTCATGGACCCATTGTTCTTTTACCTTCCATCGGTGGTGAATAATGGGAAGTCTTCTTGTATGACAATTGAATTGAATCTTGGGATTATTGTGACATGTTTTCGGACAGTAGCAGATGTTTTCTATTTGTTACATGTCATATTTAAGTTTAGGACTGCTTATGTTTCAAGAAGTTCAAGGGTGTTTGGAAGGGGTGAACTTGTTATGGATAAGAAATTGATTGCAAGGAAGTACTTGAAGTCTGAATTCTTCATTGATGCTGTTGCTGCTCTGCCTCTTCCTCAGGTACTTGAACAGATAATCATCTTTCAAGAATGAAGCTTTTGTTTAATAAGATTGAAGAACAAATACCCTTAGTTAACCTAGTAAAACATATCTTGACCAGTGGAAAGTTGCTGTTAGTCTGATTGGATTTTGTGCATTTTAAACATATGTATCAAAATGTTGTCTTTGTTTTCGGAAATAGCCTTTCTATCTCTATGAGGTAGTGGTAAGGTTTGCGTACATTGTATCCTCCCCAGACCCAACTTGTCGGATTCCATTGGATATGTTGTTGTTGTTGTTGTTGTTATCAAAATGTTGTCTTTCTAGATGGATAAATGGTCTTTTCCTAGTAAGTTCATCTGAACCCCCTTCGGTGGAAGTTACATTGTTTAATACATGGTTAAAATTAATTTTTATGTATATGTAAGTATATGTTGAACCCCCTTTGGCTTCCTCATATGTTTACTTTTCATATTTTGAACCTTTTACTAAAAATTCTGGCTCTGCCACAGTTTTCGCCTGAAGTTAATTTTGGTTTTTCCCTGCAATGCACAAAATTTCCTTTAACAAATTCAGCTATGCAACTTTGTAGTCATTCTTATGAACTATTAGAATGGATGTTGATGCTAATTATTATACGGAACAGTTACATTACAAGTCATGATAAATCAATTAGCAATTTAGCATTGGAGTATAATCCGTTTCATGTTCAAAAAAGAGAAAAATACTTGTGGATTTAGCTGCCTTTTCTTCTGCAGATTGTAATATGGTTCATCATACCGGCAATTAGAAGTTCTCATTCCGATCACACCAACAATGCTCTTGTACTAATAGTCCTGCTGCAATATCTGCCAAGACTCTATCTGATTTTCCCATTGAGTTCTCAAATTATTAAGGCTGCTGGGGTTGTCACAAAAACAGCTTGGGCGGGGGCTGCTTACAATTTGCTACTCTACATGTTGGCAAGCCATGTAAGTTTAGTCCCGTCTTTATATTTTGGTACTTGTTATTTGTATAAATAGAAACACTTTTAAGTCTGTTACTCTTGGATATTGAATCAGGGTGCTTTTATTGTAGGTCCTTGGCGCTTCCTGGTATTTATTGTCAATCGAGAGGTATGCTACATGCTGGAAAATAGCTTGTGAAAATGAGCTTAGTCCTATACAATGCTCCAGCAGTTTTCTCGACTGTGGTACTATAGACCATCCAGACAGGGTAACATGGCTAAACAGCACCCAAGTTTTCAGCAACTGCGATCCTTCTAATTCGACCATTTTCGACTTTGGAATATTTGCACATGCAGTTACAAACAATGTTGTCTCCTCTAAGTTCCTTGAGAAGTACTTGTACTGCTTGTGGTGGGGTTTACAAAATTTAAGGTACGGTTTCCAACAGTACCATTTACTCCAATGCTAATATTATCTTCAATTGTCATGCCAATTTCTTTAATATCAACCGCACTCTTAGATATCTCGTGTTAACTGAATCCATATCCAAAGAATAATGATCTCAGCATTTATATATTAAATAGCCATGTGAATAACTCTTCTCAAGGATATCTTTGGTAGTTACAATTATCTGCAAATTGTGCTATTTGCTGCAGCATCGTGAATAAGGGATATTAAGCACTTTGTTTTCTGTTCTTTCTGCAGTTCTTACGGCCAAAACTTGAGCACAAGCACATATATATGGGAAACTTCATTTGCCATTCTTATTTCTATTTTTGGGCTAGTTCTGTTTGCTCATTTGATTGGAAACATGCAGGTATAGCGACGAGCCTTGTCTTAATTTCACTACATAGACTACTCCTTTGGATTTTGGTGAATATCGGTCCCTCTTTCGTTCAGATTTAGCCTTTCATTGTTTTTGCAGCTACAACAGAGAATTCCTCTTTTCACATCTTCTGTATTGTGAACTTGTACATTACATGAGAAAAGCTCTTCAAACTCAAGTCTAATTTCTCCCTAATTAATGTAGACATACTTGCAATCTATAACTGTGAGACTTGAAGAATGGAGGCTCAAGCGACGGGACACTGAAGAATGGATGAGGCATCGCCAACTTCCTCAGGATCTACAAGAACGTGTCAGACGTTTTGTGCAGTACAAGTGGCTTGCCACTCGAGGAGTAGATGAAGAATCTATCCTGCTTGCTTTACCTTCAGACCTTCGTCGTGACATCCAACGCCACCTATGTTTAGACCTCGTTCGTCGGGTCAGTCATTTTCTCTTTGTGTTCTCTCATTGTACCACAAATTTGTAATATCGATAATTTGTTGAAATGACGTGAATTACTTGCTTTTGATACTGTATTAATCTCAAACAAGTGAAATGTATTATTCTTTCTTCTTTGATTTGCTTGAGTTGTTCTTTTTTGCAGGTTCCCTTCTTCTCGCAAATGGATGATCAATTGCTTGATGCCATATGTGAACGTCTGGGTTCTTCGTTAAGTACTCAAGGAACGTACATTGTACGTGAGGGTGATCCAGTGACTGAAATGCTCTTTATTATTAGAGGAACATTAGAGAGCTCAACTACAAATGGGGGTCGGACAGGCTTCTTCAACTCAATTACTTTGAGACCAGGTGACTTTTGTGGCGAGGAGCTTCTTGCTTGGGCGTTGTTGCCAAGATCCACTCTTAACTTGCCTTCATCAACAAGAACAGTGAAAGCCCTGTCAGAAGTAGAAGCTTTTGCATTACGAGCAGAGGATCTCAAGTTTGTAGCCAACCAATTTAGACGTCTTCATAGTAAGAAGCTACAACACACCTTCCGTTATTACTCTCACCACTGGAGAACTTGGGCTGCCTGTTTCATTCAAGCTGCTTGGCGTCGTTTCAAGAGGAGAAAGCTGGCCAAAGAACTTTATAGAGGTGAGTCCCTGTCTTATGCTCCCGAGTACGACCAATCAGCATATGAAAGTGAATGTGAACCCGAGGATGATCAACAATGGATGACTACAACAACAAACTCTTCGAATGTAAAGCAAAACCTTGGAGTTATGATATTGGCATCAAGATTTGCTGCACAGACAAGGAGAGGAGTTCAGAAGATGAAGGATATGGACATGCCTACGTTACAAAAGCCCGAGGAGCCTGACTTTTCGGCTGAGCCAGATGATGACTAGCTCAACTTATGCACGATTCGAAGACCATCTCCCACAGGTGAAACTATACAGAACCAAAGAAGCAATATAAAGACATACTACAGTGAATTTGAAGAACTTTAGTGAAGTTTAAAAACAAAAAATGGAAAGAAGACAGGCTGTGCTGCAGTTGATTATAATTATAATCATCAATAGACTGTACTTGCAAGTACAAAAAAAAATGGTGAAGGGAAATTAGGTTCCTATAAAATGTGATAAAGACTTAACAGCAATTATAGGTCAGTATTTGTCGAAGAAAAACAAAAGGGTATATTTAATATCTCACTCTTTTTGTTGGCAAATTAACTTTGGTGAATATGTATGTTTAATGTAAAGTTATATGAAAACAAGATAGCATGATAATCAATTGTTTTTTCAAGCTCTACACTCTGTTTTCAAGCACTAGTGGAAAAATAGGTCAATTTTACCTTTCCTTACATTTTCAACTAATCCCTTGGTTGGATGGTTATTACTCATTGTGTTGTATTGTATTGTCATTTTAGGACAATCTACCTTTATGAGTAGTGATAAAGTCTGCGTACACTTTATCCTATCCCAGACTTCACTGGGTATGTAGTTGTTGTTTGTAGCCCAAACTTCACTGGGTATGTAGTTGTTGTTTGTAGTTTAAGTATAATGTTTGTTTTGATTATTATTTAAATTTCATTGTATCCTATCGTTTAACTTCATTGTTAGGTAACAACAACGAGACCTATTTTATGTAACGATGGTTGCGTTGTTACCTTAATATTTTCTTCTCATTTTTTTACTTATTATTTAATAATTTTATTTTATCATTCACCTATTTTTTTATAGTATCGACTACATACCCTATAATTTCTTGTGGATTTATCATTCAAATTATGGATATATGACATTATATAACGATAGAGAGCAATACAGTCTATCCAAACATTATATTCATTGAAACGATACAATATGATACAATATTATACATTACAACACAACACAATACAATATATTATGAAACAACACATAACAACCATCCAAAAAAAGTGTTAATGTAAAATTATTTATTCTTAATAGACCCAACCCAAACTACTCACCCTTAATGAACTCATACACAAACTATTTATCTATTACCCCACTGTTTTCTTTTTATTTCGCTCATGATGTCAGCAGGATATCAACATGATGTCAACATGAATACTATGAAAGAATCCTCTGTGATACTTCGGCAGTATATATATCTCATACTAGTATCATATAGAATGAACTCAATCATGTGTGATACTCTGCCGGTATATTGATAACTATTGGTATCATATAGGATTATGTTTTCTTGAAGAAATAATTTTAAATAAATTCTAAATTAGTAGAAAATATATTTATTGTGATACTCTATTGGTATATTGATACCATATTGGTATCGTATAGGATTTGAGCTTAATTCTCATATTCCATCGGTCAATTGACACCCTATCGCTATCATATACTTTTGAGTTTTTTTGTTTTAAGAAATAGAACTATTAAGAGAAAATATTAAAGTCACAAGATTATTTATTAAATTCTAAATTAGTAGAAAATATATTCTTTATGATACTCTGTCTTTATATTGATATTATATCGGTATCATATAAACTGAGTTTAGGCCTGTTTGATACCCTATCGGTTTATTGATACTTTATTGGTGTATCATACAAGATGGGTATTAATTTCAGCATGATGTCCGCGAATTTAAATAGTAGGACAGCATGAATGTAAGGAGATATATAGTTGTAAATAATTTGCTTCAAAAGTGTACAAGTTAGTTTTCCTAAAAACTTATATCGAAGATTATTATATTACACGATTATTTTGAAGAAAAAATTTAACAAAATATTTATTGGATCAAAATTTCTTACTCAAAATAATTCAACTATTATTTGTTACGAAAAAAAAAGAGTTTTCGGCCTTCTTTATTATGAGCAAATTGCAACCTTCACTTTATCTTCTTCTTCTCCTCCTCAGGAGATTTTAAGTTAGTCGAAATTGAAAGACTTCATTAACCTTTAAATCTTATTGATAGTTTGATTTTCAAACTCAACATGCCGCAAATATGAATCATTTCAAGTAAATTCTATATCAATAGACTAAAAACATTAAGGAGCCATTTAGTAGGATGTATTAGAATAAATAATTTATGGATTAGCTATTCGTATTAATAAATATTATGTTTGATAGAAATTTAGATCCATATATTAATTAATTTACGGATTAGATAATATCGCATACATGGTATTAACTAATACCTCCCATTTGGTGGTATTAGCTAATCCTTTGGATTTAATACCATAGATTATATATAAAGACAAAAATGTCTCTCAAATCCTTTTACACTTTTTTGTTTAAATTTTCTTAATTTTATATTTTATATTTGGAGTTTTGTACTAGTAAATTTATTTAAATAAATATTCTACAAAATTTATTAATTTGTGAGTTTATATTTTCATAATATAAAATAAATAAATTTATCATATCAAATTTTTAAATTTTTATTTATTTGTGGTTTCATATTTACATAATAGAAAAAAAATATTTTGCCATGTCAATTTTTTTTATATAATTAATTTAGTTGAGTGATTTTATTGATACAAAACAAAGTCCAATGATGTTAAGTATAATCTCAAAGTTGAGGGACCTTTTAAGATATAAACATTATATTAAAATTGCAACTTTCAAAATTTTAAATGTGTAAATATAGATTGTCTATTTTACAATTGTTTACTACTTTTTTATTTTAATAATAGATTATCTATCTTTATTAAAATTAAAGATTGACATTTTATTCGTAATGAATTTATTAAAATTATAATTATTTACTCTCAAATAATTCAAGTGAGAAAATAACAAAAATAATTATAAAATTATTATTCTCCTAACTAGTTAGAAATCACACACAAAAAATCTACCTTGATTTAATTACATGGAAAATAGAAAATTTCATAATAGTTGAAGGACATAATTGAAAAGAAACTTTTTATAAAAGTTTAAACCGAATACAAAATTAAATGAAAAGCAATAAATTAAACACCGGATAAAAAAATTCCTGCATAACTCATCCCTGCATTTTTTATTTTTATAGCAAACGATCCCTAAAAGAATTATTGTGACACATTAGTTTGGGCTTGGGATATATTATAGGATTATTTGCACATATATATTTGATTTTGGTGCCACATTTAAGTTAGGTCCTTATTTTATAATTTTTTGTAGAATTAATGGTCAAAAACATATTTGAAATGTTATTTTTATAAGTTTCATATTCCATTTATTAGTTATTCTCTTTTTCTATATTTTTATAACTATCATCAGTTGTGTATTAAAACACACTAAGAATTTGATTAGACTAACTATCAACCAAATGTCAAGCTTTAATTTTTTTAAGAGAAATATTTATAAATGACTATAATTTGGGCCTAATTAAAAATCTACAATTGAGGTATTTACTATTCATTGTAATAGGAGAAATATGAGTGAGATTGGGAGAGGGAGGAGAGATGACCAAAATTGGAAAGAGAGGAGAAATGTTAGATACATGTTATATTTGATGAATACACATTGTATCAAAAAATATATTCTGAATTGGTTGTATTCAATGCATATAGACTGATAAATAGAGGTTGATATTAGTTTTATCACTTGTATTTATGCATTTTTATAATGCTTGTATTGATTGACGATACAAAAATACACAAATATAAATACAAGTAATCTTGTATTTGATACATAAAAATAATCTTGTATCACTTATATTTATTCGCAATACATAAATACAAATAAGTCACAAATGACATACAAAAGTTACAAATAGGATCAAAATAGAAAAAAATTACATAGAAAATCTAAAATGACCATGAAGGTCTTGCACTTGGCCTATCATAAAAATTTATATTGATAAGGTGCTCAATAAATTTGATATATAAAATTGTGCACCAAAAGATACACGTGTGGCAAAGTGTAATAATTTTAATTTGCGCCAATGTCCAAAGTTAGACGTAGAAAAGTAAGAGATGCATAAATTTATGTATGTATCAGTAAGAAGTTTCATGTATTCACAAATTTAGTATGTTTCATATATAGTGGGAATATTGGGTAAATATTTAAGTAATTAGGAATGAATTACTAGGAAGCAGTACGACGGGTCATGAGGTACATTTTAATTGTGAGATATTTTGTTGTATATCATAACAGTAGGAGATCCATATCAGATTATGTTTTTATATTGGAGTGTGAAGAAATACTAATTACTTTTTCTGCTATAAATATTGAATTTATAGCCTATTATGAAGCATCAAATTAGGAAAAATAATTAGAAAATTTTATCGCTTGGATGAGAACGACTAATAGCATAGAAAGACCATTAAATTTTTCTCATGATTATAAATTTGCCCAGTTATATTAGAAAAATAATTAAAGTTCATCAAATTCAAAGTATATAGACATTAAATTTTAATGGTAAAGGAAAGCGTTCAAAATTATCTTATGTCGATTGATCATATTAGTTCAAACTTGATGAGTGTGGATTTGATAATGAAGAATTTTTCATTGAAATGTTTCATGAGCACGTGACTTGTAGGGTGTTGTTAAATTTGATGTTGAACTACTTAAAGAGAAATTAAAAAGAGAAAGGTTAGTTAATTTTAGGGAAAACTAAGCTCATACCTTTTTAAAGCAAATTATTTACATTCATATACTTTTTTACATTTTATGCCCCCATACTATTAAAATTCGTGCGTTGACGTTATGCTGACATCAACACCCACCTTGTATGATATATCAATAGGATATACATATATTGACAGGGTATCACAAAGGATTAACCTCAGTTCTAAATAATACTGATATGGTATCATTATACCGACAAAGTATCACAAAACATACATTTTTTACTAATTTAGAATTTGATAAATAAGTTTACAACTTTAATAATTTTCTCTTTTCAAAATTATATGATACTGATAGGGTATAATCACAAGAATATATTTTCTATTTATTTAGAATTTAATAAATAATTTTGTAACTTTAATAATTTTTTGGTCCTACATGATTCCGATGTATAAATATATACCAATGGAGTATCATAACGAATATATTTTCTACTAATTAGAGTTTAATAATTTTTTATTTGTTTCTTATTTATTTCTTAAAAAAATATAATCTTATATGATACCAATTGACTATCAATATACTACCAGAGTATCACAGATGATTGAGCTAATTCTATATGATACATCTATAATATATATATATCGTCAGAGTATCACAGAAGATCATTTCATAGTATTCGTGCTGATTTCAACATGACGTCAAAGCTAAATGAAAGAAAAGGTGGGGTGAGAAAGTAAATAGTTTGGACCAAAAATTAATTAAAGATAAATAGTTTAAATTGAGTTAATTAAAAATAAATAATTTTAAATTAAGTCTATTTAGTGCACTTTTTCTTTCCATCAATCTCGGATGGAGCCAAAGATTGACTATTTTTTGGCCTTGGAGTATGATGGAATAAAGCAGAATGGCTCTTTAAACTATCTGCGCTTTTTTCATTTGTGAAGTAGCAGTTAGTCAGTGCAACTTTTGACGCTCCTCAT
>JAOTQJ010000102.1:17370262-17382716 GCA_025642045.1 Solanum sejunctum
TGCGTACAATCTCCCCTCCCCAGACCCCACTTGTGGGATATTACTGGGTATGTTGTTGTTGTTGTTGTTGTTGTTATCTGATTTTCATGTGGCTGTTTCTTCCAGGGACTGCATGTCCAGTCAGCAATTGGTGGATTTTATACACGAGCAGCTGAAGTCGGTCAGTCTGAGAGCACATTTTTCTGCATTTAATTGGCGTGAATTTTTAAGTCCAAACAAGTTAGAGTCAGCTATATAAATCCTCATTGATCATATTTCTCCAGTAGAACTCATCTTATGCCATAACCGTACCGACCAAAAGTAGAAGTGAAAAATAAGGTAAGTATATATAGAAGTAGTATAAAGTAATGCTGAAAAATGTCTGAAGGTACCAATTTCAGGAAGGTTGTTATGTACATAACAATGACTCTGCGACTAGTGAAGCCTGACATAGAAGTAGTTCACAGGGAGAAAACGTTATTTGCATTTTACATGATACCATTTTTGCTATTAAAAGTGGCAAAATTCTAAGAGTCAAGTCGAACTATGTATAGAATGGACATCCACTATTTTTCTCTGTGGCGATCTGTAAAAAGTCATTTGCCTAGTAAATCAGTAAATATTAATGAAGGACCTGTACTCATCAACATCATCAACATACCACAGTGCCTCGAAAGGCTCCCGCTCATTGCGGGGTGAGGGAGGGTCGGATGTACACAGCCTAACCCCTATGTTTAAAAACATAAAGCGGCTGTTTTCCAGATGACCCATGGGGAGCGTCGAAAGTTGCATTGACTAACTGCTACTTCACAAATGAAAGAAGCGCAAACAGTTTAAAAAGCCATTTTGCTTTATTCCATCATACTCTAAAGCCAAAAAATAGTCAATCTTTGACTTCATCCGAGATTGATGGAAAAATGAAGGACCTGTATTATCTGACATTTTATTTGCATAGTGATAGATGATTAAAGGCTTTTGTTTTAGCTTATCATGTGCTCATATACTGATTACTATGTTCATGTGTGGTCCTGCATTGCTGAACAGTTGTCTGTTGATCTATTGTAATTTGTTTGAGAAATGGAGTGAATAAAAAGAACAAAATCTAAACATGCATGCACTTTTTGAAATACTATTTTCTATAGGCCAAAAGAGTGAACTAATTCCTCATTTATGATGCATTCTAGTATATTTTATTGCCCAACTGATGGAGCTCAGTGTGTTTCAATTGCCTTCAAGTTATTACGTACCTAGCAATCAGTAAAATTGAATCATCATTATCCGTGGAATGTATAGGAATGACTCATTTGCCTTATTGGGCTCCTGGTGTCTGCTTGCTCAGGGTTTTGTTGTGGGGGGTGGGGGTGGAGTAGGATATGATTGTTTGATCTGACTTTCTCGTATCATTGGCTAGGGCTTTCGTTAAATGTGAAGACTGGAGATAAAATATTCTTGTGTATAATCTATATAATACAGACTGACCGAGCAGGTTTGATTTGTAGGAAAGCAAGCTTTCTGCGGTATGTGAAAGAGTTCTCGATAGGTGTTTGGCCCCTTCTACTGCTGGAGGTGAAGGTTGTGACAACATGACCATGATTTTGGTGCAATTCAAGAAACCTTTTGAGTCTGGGGCTTCTTTAACTGAAGAGCTCCCAGCTTCTAGCGAGGCAAACACTGAAACAAAACCAGCAGAGAGTGGACCTAGTTCATAGTCCTGAGGGCGGTTTGGATGTGATACTTCCAATTCTGCAATTGTACATGATTGTTTTGATCTATGTGGATCTCTACTGCATATATTTTGCTTTTCGTGCTGTTGGTTTTGTACGTCATTGTGTTTGTATTATAATTACTGGGATGGATGATTGTACAGGTAACCTGACCACGCGCTGACCATTTCATGTACCCATTTGTTTACTCAAGTGACTTCAAGGGTGTGTTTGGAATGTTTTCCAATTAATGCTAGGTTTGTGCCATGCCTTTGCATTGGCTGGGGTGAGAGAACACTTGTACAGAAGAGATTGATCTTACTATGAGTTACAGTGTTTAGATATACTGCCACTTCTTATTCCATCCATACAGAGGACCTAGTTTAGATCATGTATGATAACATTGTTGCCTATTCAGATTTTATGTTGTTTAGCCAAGGTTGTCATGAAGTTATTCTGAGTTAAAAGTAGAGATTAGTTCACATTCTGAAAACTAAAGATAACAACAATAATAACATACCCAGTGAAATTGCATTAGTTATGAAGGGTGACAAATCCATGGCCATTGCTAGAAGCTGGTATTCAAGGAAGAAAGAAGTTTGAACCTTTAAAAATTTGAAAATTCCATATGTCGTTGTAGGGATTTGAACTTGCTTTGTGGGCACTAGGGAAGTTTTTAACTAAATTTTATTTTTACATTGAAAAGTAATTATTTTTCAATTACATTTGATGTGAAAGTAATCCCGGGGCAAAGTGTATGGATATTTATTTAGACATTGTCATTTAATTTGTCTTCACTTTTTAAATTTGTTCGAACACGTCCTATTATGAATTTTGAAGATAGTGCCAACAAAGTCTAACATCGTAACTAAAGTTTCATATAGATGAAGCTTTTGTACATTTGACGAAGTTCAGTCATTTGAAGTTTCATATGGATGAAGTTCATGTACATATGTTGAAGTTCACTAGTTTTTGTCCAATTTTTAACCAATCAAATCGTTTTCGTTTGACTAAAATAAAAAATGAGTAAACTTCATCCATACATATCATTTGATATTGCATTTAAACTTTAATTTTTTCAAACCTATTTTTGTAAGAGAGAAGTATTAAAAAATTCTTTAAATTAACATTGTAACCCAAAAAGGAAAATTATTTACATGTGGCTACCCCGTTACTTTCGTACTCCTATTTTTAATTATTCTTTCGTACTTAACATCATACATTATTCTTTCGTATTTGACATCATACATATTCTGATGGTATCAAGAAGGAGGAGACAATGCTTTAGCGAAACTGTTTTATAGCATTAACGAGGAAGAGACTGCTTGATACTGTCAATATATATAGATACCACTAGAGTTTAGAGTTTAATAATTAAGATTGTGATTTTAATAAATAAGATTGCGATTTTAATATTTTTTTTGTTAATTATTTCTTATTTATTTCTTTTAAAAACGAGCCTAATCCTATAAGATATCAAAAGGGTATCAATACTAATGGAGCATTACATAAATTTAATCTCAGTCCTATATGATATTATTATAGTATCACATACTGATAAGGTCTTAATTATTTCTTACTTATTTCTTAAAATAAGATCCCAATGATATATAATACCAATATGGTATCGATATACTAACGGAGTATTGTAGAGGATTAAATTCATTTTATATGATATCACAATGGTATCATATATTGACGGAGAATCACAGAATAGTAATGCTAACATCATGTTAATATCACACGTGAATTTTTTTTTTTTTTTAAAAAAAGAGAGAAAGTGGCTAAGTGGATAAATAGTGTGGATTGAATCTACTTTTGATAAATAGTTTTACAATTAAGTCCATTTTACATAGTTTTACCTTAGGAAAAATTGGGTGAAAGGACATGATTTTGGGGTAAGAAAAATCTACAAAAATGCCAAATTTTTGTCTCAAAATTACATATGCTTTTGTAATTACAAAACTACCAACTTAATTACAAAATACCAACATTGAAAATCAGTTCCAACAAAAAAAGAAATTATTTGATTGGGTGATTAAACCCACATGAATAACTTCTGATTGATGGTTGCTCCTCGTCTGCCGCATCCACACCATTTTCCTATGTTTGCACTTCTATTTTTTAAATTTTGTTCAAGAAAAATTAATTTAAAAAATTGATTTTTAACATTATACATTCTTTTATTCCAACTCATACTCATTTGTCACCCTTCTATGTTAACCTTTCTCATTCTAAAAGAAAAATATTCATTGAAGAAAACGATTCTTCAAAGTTCTTGGCTACAATTCATTAAGTTTTTTCAGGTTAATATAACGTTTCTATGTTCTTTTCAAATAAAAACTTTCGATTGTTTGAATGATATCAAAAATTTCAAAGTTTTCTCGATATTTATGTAGTTTCTTCCGTAAGTGAAAAGGAACAATAAATATGAAAGTTACACCTAAAAGCTCAAGATTTTGAAGCAAGGATCGTAGTCCTCATTGTTGTTCTAGACCATCTTTTCAATTATATGTATGCACTCCTTCACCATTATAAAATGATGATGGTTTGATTGCTAATTAGTCAAGAGAAGGATCCTCGAAAGAGCAAGGGCAAGGAGCCTATGAATGAGAGCAATTTACCACATGATAGTAACTTTGAGGACGAAATGCTACTATCAAAAAGACAGAAGATGAACAAAGGTGCCAATCCATTCTGTATAATATGTTTGGGTTATGATGGGCATGTTAGCCATGAGGATAACTAATAAGTTAGTATATTGGTTGGTTGTTGCCCCTTAAAAGCTAAAGATATTCTTGGTGAATATTTTATCAGTGTAATAACCTTGTATGTTATATTGGGAACTCATTAGTTTATCTTACTATTTATGCATTTATAAAATTTTGATAAAAATGTTGATTGAATACTATATGGTAATTTCATTAAAATTATTGTTGTTGATATTTAATAATAGTTAATAGTATATTATATGATAATCGCATAGTAATTATTATGTAATATATACGATTATCTCATTAGGTGATCATATTGTTAATGCATATAATTTTTTTAGCAAAATTATTTGTTTGTTACTTGTGAGCCCCTTTATCGATGCATAATTTAGTTATGAGGCTGACGAATTCTTACTTTAAAAGTTGGTGGCTGGTGGTTTTGTGTTTTTTTGGGGGGGGGGATTGTGGTGCCTATTATGATAATCATTCAGTTAATGGTGTTCAACATGATTTTGAAGAAGGTAGCAATGGGATATATTATATAATAAAGTCTTTTATTTTGTCAAATTGTTAATTCTTTCATATATTATATGGTAAGTTCATTAGTTAGTTATATTTTTAATGGCTTTATTTCTTTATGATAATTATTTGGGCTATTATAGGGAACATCAGATTATGCATAATCAATTTTTCATAAGTCTGTCACATTTAAAACACCATATATAATACCATCCAACTTCACTACTTTCTTAGTTATCATTATGTACACCATACATACACCTACTATTTTTTTTTTAGGTAAGACCTTTACATGGTAATTAGTGTATACCAATATATACACCATCTATCTATCTGTTGTCCAGGATCGAAAATCATCCATGATTGATATCATATAAATATACCTTCACAACTACTACTCAGTAAAGCAATAATTTATGTATGAACAACAATAATTAAAAAATAAAAACGAATAAAATTATCAATTAAAAAGGAACACTTACAACTATACTTTATTCCCAATATAAATATAAAAATACCACAAAAAATATAAATATATAAATAATATTTCAACAAATTACATACAGTTTCTAATTATCACGAATCTTAGATATTGACAACAACGTAAAAAAAAAGTTCAAGAATAATTTTCTACTATTTACATAAGTGTTAAGTCCCATTTTTCATCATATTTTACCAAAATTGACACGTATTTATCGTTATCCATAAAATTTATATAGATAAATACCTTCGTTATCTATGAAATTTATCTTGATTAATATTTTCGTTTATATTCTCCAGTTGCTTGATATTATTTTTCTCAGCAATACTCTTAATGTGTGAAAGAAGAGAGAAAGTCTTTACTTATAGGATATTCTTACCACATGTGAGCAATATTTATACTCACTCTGGTTGCCACTCTCTAATGTGCCATCAAATCAAATAAGTTGATTTGATTGGTTTAGGTAAGAGAAATATATTTTTTTTAATTATAAAGAGTTAAAAATCAAAGGAAGTACATACTCCTAGCAAAGAAGAATCATTGACTTGGTCTATTTTATTAACAATATAGATGATATGTACAATTAACAAAATATTTTAAAATTATTTATGTATTTTCTTTTTCAACTCATATCATATCAATGTGTATGTCATAATTGATTAACATCACTTATTATAAATAAATTTATTTTGGTGTCCACAATGACCAAGACGGATTAGTATTATTTTTTTTTTGGATTTCCAACATCAATCACATCAATATTTATTAATATGAATCACCTTTTCTTACCTAGTTTATAATGAAAGTTGTTATATATGTATAATTAATAAAATATCGATATGAGCCCTGTAATTTCATGAAATATTTTGTATAGTTTTATTTTTCACCCTTTTCCTACAGAGATGTCAGTCCATGGACTAGCCCTGAGGCCTACTTAAGCCCATTATGGAAACAAATCTTTGGTCACAATAACAGGCCCAAAAGCCCAATAATGCAGCCTTTATCCTGGAGTATATGAGATGAAGTTTTGTTCACTGTCTAAACCCTAATTAAGAAGAACAGAAAGGCACCTACTTGTTCTTCGTTTTCATCTTCGCCGCCTTCCGAAGATGAAGGTACCGCAAAAAAACCTGCATCCTTTTCCTCTTTTATGGATTATATTAATATGTATGTTTATGGTTTTCAATATATGCATTTGATTTTTGTTTGTTTTGCAGTTCAACATTGCAAATCCGACCACTGGATGCCAGAAAAAGCTAGAGATTGACGATGACCAGAAGCTGTAATTACCTCATTTCATCTCCTTTTAACTTGCTTTTTTGTATACTTTTTCATTTTTGTTTGTTTGTATAATCATTGTTATAGCAATTATTAATGATGCTAATACTACTACTTTATTGTTATCTTCTATCAGATTCGTGAAAAAGATATGGAGTTTACTCATTTCACTTGTTTTAGAAAATAAATATGGAGTTTACCCATAGTAATTCTACTGTGTTCATTAAGTTATTCATGATCGGTTTCTTTTTTGAACATGGTAACTTTTCATGATCGATTTGAAAGGCTTAAAGTAACAAACATTGTGAATGCGGTTGTTTGCTCGTGTAGTTCTCAATGCTACTTGATGCGTAAAATAGTTTGTTGCTTCTCCACGTCAAATTGTTGCATTATTTGCTACTACCTTTTTCTGTATTTTGGTATTGATTAAATTCACTAGTTATTGCATGAATTCAATAACTCAAATTATTTACAAGGAATAATTATCCTTAAATTAGGAAAATGAAGTTTTTAAAATTTATTTTATTACTATCACTGATGAATCCAATATTTATGTCATTTTAGTAAACTTATTAGTTATTGTACGTATGATACAAGCAAACCAAACAATAAAATACTAAACCATGTTGAATGAATCAAGCTATTTAATTTTTATCTACAAAATAATACAATACAATATGATGTGAATATTGAATTAGAATCATCCAACAAGTTAGTGATTAAAAAATTAGCCATTCAAAGCTATTATGGATGAAGCCTCGCTAAAACTTTTGGTCCATGGTGGTATACTTCTTTGAAGAATGATAAGTGTCCCATGGGTTGGTAATTGCTTGCTTGCTGCTTTCACAAGATGATGTACTTTGAGGATATTTGTTTATGTTGTTGGAGCCTGACGCAAACAGTTATGGATGTGCACATGGGCTTTATCTGAAGATAGCATCACTAGACACAACTGACAGTTATATTTTAATTTGAAAAATTATGAATATATCACTGAGTATAATTCAGAAAATCCATTCTTAAAGTATAAGTAATTAATTTAGATTGGTTGAATAAGTAGTATAGATCGGTTGAACTTGATTGACATAGTTGTTTACTTTATTCGACACACTTAGAATATTTCAATTATTCTGTCTATTATATGTATCTGCAGTTTAGTTCCTTGCATTACAAATTGAATTGTGTATTTTTTTTTGCCATTGACAGCACAGTGATTACTTGTTACTGTTTTAGCATGGTATGTAGCTGTTAATGATAGATTTTGTTGCAGTTCATATGTTCCAATTTTCAGTATGGTTAATGTTTTGCATTTGCATATCACTTGGGTAGTTTATATTCGTGTTGTCTAACGTGATATCTGGAAATGCAGTCGAGCCTTTTTTGACAAAAGGATCTCCCAAGAGGTCAGTGGAGATTCCCTGGGCGAGGTAAGCTTCTGGTGCATATATTCTCTGGCTTTCTCGATGGTACTTAATGAGTTCAATAAAAAATGTTGCTCTTATGATGACAGGAGTTCAAGGGTTATGTCTTCAAGATTATGGGAGGATGTGACAAGCAAGGTTTTCCCATGAAGCAGGGAGTTTTAACTCCAGGCCGTGTTCGCCTTTTGCTGCACCGAGGTACTTGTAACTGGTGCTTGATATTCTCTTAAAGGTGCTGCCTGTTTGCTGCAAGTAACTTTTTGGTTGAACTATCTAATTCATTTATATGAAATAGGTACTCCTTGTTTCCGGGGATATGGTAGGAGAAATGGTGAGCGCAGAAGGAAATCTGTCCGTGGATGCATTGTAAGCCCTGATCTTTCTGTTCTGAATCTTGTTATTGTGAAAAAGGGTGAGAATGATCTGCCTGGACTGACTGACACTGAGAAACCAAGGATGAGAGGACCCAAGAGAGCTTCAAAGATCAGAAAGCTCTTTAATCTTTCCAAGGAAGATGATGTCAGGAAGTATGTCAACACCTACCGCAGAAATTTCACTACCAAAACTGGTGAGTTGTCTCCTTTTTAGTCGCTCACCTTATACTCTGTCTTGTATTCAAGATGTAGCAGTTTGGACATGTTTTGAATGTTATTATGTTGCTTTGTGCAATAGGGAAAAATGCGAGCAAGGCTCCTAAGATTCAGAGGCTTGTGACACCCTTGACTCTGCAAAGAAAGAGGGCAAGAATTGCTGACAAGAAGAAGAGAATTGCCAAGGCTAAGTCAGAGGCAGCTGATTATCAGAAGCTTCTTGCTTCAAGGTTGAAGGAACAAAGAGAAAGGCGTAGTGAGAGTTTGGCTAAGAAGAGGTCTAGGCTCTCTGCGGCTTCTAAGCCATCCATTGCTGCATAGTTCACAGGAATGTACTTCCTTTTATTTTTGGGTCTGGTTTTAGTTATTGTTGGATGTAGTACATGGTTTTGGTAATTTTGAGCATTCCTGATATTGAGTCTGATAGTACTTGAAGATTGAAGGTTTTTGTTACTTGGCAATCATTTATTTTTAAGTTTTTCTTGATCTGGCTACTTTGAAATGTTTACCATGTTTTCGTCTATTGGATATGCACCCGATGATTTAAGAGAGGTACTACATGACAATGCTTTCACCCTTTTGTTAATTACTGTGAGCTAACAATTCAGAATCAGATTGTGACCCCTAATTAATTTCTTTTAATTGAAAAGCTTTTCATACTCTTTAGGCTAATAGACTTGTAGTGACTAAGGTCGCAATTGAAATTGTCCAAAAGTTTTGCTGTTGCATTTGTGCGTTTATTTTCAATTGTATTCTTATGACAAAAACTGTCATATGGTTCCAACATTCTTCCGGGAAGAAAAATCGGTCTCTCCGACATATTATGGCAATTTGTATGCTACTGGAGAGATGACGATTGGAGAAAGTAGAGATAGCATAATAGACATGGCATGTTCATGAATGCCATGTAACATGTCACATAGGAACATGTGTGTCCACTTGTTCTGGAACAAGTTTGAATAGACTTGTTCCAACGTTTGAGTAGTTTTAAAGGGATAATTACGTTTCAGTAAAAATAATTACAAAAAAATAATCAATCGTTGTATAAGCATGTATAGTCAGTGTATATTGTGTATCATAATATATATTTAGTGTATAGTTCATACATAATTAATATACATTGTATAATCAGTGTATATTTTCTATATCTTTTGGCAGACTATATTGTATAGTCATGTATAGTTTCGCTGATTTAGGACTATTTTTTTATGTAAATAAAATATGGGTTACGTTTGTTGTAAATTAATTAGCTGTTTGTATATATTTGAAATTATCCCTAGTTTAAATGCTCACTTGTACACACCCAAAGTTCAACTCGTTCCACATTTGATGTATTTATATTTAATTGGGACTAAAATAAAATATTCCCAAGCTCTGTTCCATTTCATCCGGAAAGTTTTACTACTTCCTTCGTCTCATTTTATGTGGCGCATTGTTTGACTTAGTATTAAAGAAAAAAGGCAGACTTATGAAACTCGTAGTCTAGAAAGTCATTCATAGATATTTGTGTGGTTGAAAATTATTTCATTAAGGATAAAGGAGAATTAAAAAGTTAAATCATTTTCAATTTTAGTAAGGCGATATGTTCTTTGCGATGAACTAAAAACGAAAGAGTGTAACATAATATGTGATCTTAACTTTAGGCACATTTTGTTTAGCTTAAAACGCACTGAGAGCAGATCTGAACTTGGTGAACCGCAAATGCAATCAGCAGATCCAAATAGAAATATATAATTTGAGCTTAAACGACTGAATTCTATCAAACTCGTAACAACAATTCTGGCTCCTACCTAACTAGTGTAGAAACTTTGGAAAAGAGAGTCATTGTGTCAATAACTGAACATTATTAGGTTATTATGAGCTCAAATTACAAAAGTAAGTGATTTATAATATGTAAAACTAAATTACACTTGAACAAAGGAAAACTAGTGTGAAATCTTCTATATGCATAATGACCTTATTCATTGTGAATGATCACATGACACAAAATAAAAGCACCAACACCAAATCATGAATAAGCAAAACATGCATTAAACGTGTTTATTCCTAAATAAAAAATCTAATTAATTTTATGAATAATTATCAACGCTAATAAGGGAGTGATATGTTAATTAAGTCAGTTAGGATATACAACTTAAAATCTAGTTATCAGGATTGCTTAGCTGTCATCCACTTGTACAAAAGTTAGTTGAAGAATTAATAGGGATGATAATTGGGCGGAACCTTACATCCACAGGAAATTCATACCAAACAAATCAATATCAAAGTTGATTGAGTAATTCCAAACCAGGAAATTCAAATCATACAGAAATTTCAGACCTTATTGTCACGAACTAAGATTTTCATGCAGCACTTGACAACGTACGCACATAATCATGTAAGTTCAAGTAAGCTTTTTAACTAGATCGCTAAGATAAAGCTCAATTAAAGAAAGACGAGAGATATTTTTTAAAAAAACTTGTATATACCTTGGAAGAGTGGTTGACATTTGCTTTGCTTGATGCTTGGAAGTAATTGAAAGCATTTTGCTGCTAATGAGTGTTTACTAATCCCTTTATTTGTTTTCTTTGCAAGAGTCCATTTGGACTTGAACTTCCTTGCATTTCTGAATTGGTTTCTAAACCTAGCAATGTTAGAGGTTAGCTGCGGGTTATTTTTAGAAAATGAAAGCTGGTTATAGGTTTTTAGGAGCCAGAAATTGGACTATATACACTGATACACAGTATATATACAGATAGTCAAAGTCTATCAAAGAGTTGTAATACACTGATATACAGTATATAACAAATCTCAAGATTTGTTGACACCATTTTAAGTCAAAATCTACCGAAGAGTCCAGAATGAGATCGAAAGCTCGGGCATGCACGAAAATTCATTAGACGAAAATTGATGTTTCGGAGCTAATTGCATTGACAAAATTCTCATTCGAGTGCGAGTTTCAAGAATGTTAGCCGAAGTTAAACTTAGGCCAAATTTCAACAGCCAAAATGCTAAATGGTTTGAATTTGTAACGAAGGCCTTAGTACTCGAGCCGATCATGCCTCTGGCCTAATTTGACCATTCCAGAACTGATAGAACCATCAAAATTCTATTTTGAGGTCGTCTATCTGCATTTTTTTATCGAACTCAACTTTTCAAGTTATATGAATCTTGAAGTACGAAAAACTATACAAAATTCAAATGAGTGACTAGGCGACCGAGTTATCAGTGTCAACACGTCATAAATTACCTAGGATCGCCACAAAAAAACTCTAAATCCTAAAAAGATTGGAGAGCAGAGGAAATGACCTGGTGAGTCATTACAAATTTCAAATTATGTATCCAAAAAAATCAATTTTAAATTATGATTCCATACCGCAAGTTCAAATAAATCCCATTTTCAAACAAATGTTGAGATTAAGAGACTCAAAAGTATTTTTAGGGGTTGTTTGGTATGAAGGATAACTAAAATTAATCCTAAGATAAAAATTTAGTGGCACTTAAATGACTGTTTGGTCGGCAAATGTGGGATAACTTATCATGGGACTAATAAATAGTACCGCGATAAGTTATCCCTCCTTCTGAGTGGTATACTAATCTCGAAATAACTTATCCCGGGATAAAAAGGGTCAGCGACAATAATATCCTTTTTATACCCACTTTGCATATTTAAATTAATTTTAATACAATATATAATAATATTCACAATCTTTACTCCTTATTTTTATAATATTTCTTCATATTTTTCTATTAAAAAATTACACTATATAGCATAATTTTTATTGACTAA
>JAOTQJ010000102.1:17386317-17397379 GCA_025642045.1 Solanum sejunctum
GTAGATTAAAAAATAAAAATTATTTTTATAAATAATGTATTATGTATGTATAATTATAAAATATATGAATATAATTTATCAATTCGTTCGGTTACTTCTTCGATTTTTCCAAATAAATTCAAACCCATACCAAATACTATCGATTTTTAAAAAATTATAACCAAACCTAACCAAAATAAAATTGAATTATTTAATCGGTTTGAATCAATTTATTTAATTGGCTTGAATTAATTATTTAATCAATTTGGTTTGATTTTTCAATTTGAATAAGTTTTTATGAACAACCCTACCTCTTATAATCTACTCTCCCTTTTCTTTTAGTTGTTGTGATGATGTTTTGCACAATTATTATAAAAAAGTTAATTATGAGTGTAGTTTAACTAATATCACTATTAATTTTTTAATTTTTATCTATTTATATGATTTTTAATTCTGAAATAATTAATGTTAAAGATAAAGTTAAGAAAAAATTATTCTCTCTTAATTATTTAAATTAATAATAATTTTAAAATAAATATTTTCTATATACATGATAACTAAAAAAATAAAAGAGATAAATAACAGAACTAGCACCAGATATTGTTCACGTAATTTTAATTATAAAGTAAGAAAAACTACAAATGCCAAAGCTACGACTGAATACGTAAATATCTTGCACAGAAAGATTCTAACGTTCACATGCGATGAATCAATTATTTTGGGGTCCAGTTTTAGGTAGGAATATTGAATAAGATATTAAATACATAACCTTAGTATTTTGAGGACAGTTGAGGTGCTGGAAGTAAAGCAGAAAAATAAATACAAACCACAACACATGTGCTGAGTTACCCTCAATTATTTGATCTTGAGAGTAATTATGTCAAATTCCTTATCAGCGAAAGTAAAAGATTTGTCTTCTGGATCGAGTTCGTCACATTGGACTTACCTAATACAGATCACCTCTCCTATATAATTTGTTAGCTATTGCAAAAGAGCTGGAGTTTATCTTGTGCATGCATATCGAAAACGTAGCAAGGGTTTCTTGTTATTAAAAAAAAATACATGTGATGTGTTTTGGTACGAGAAAAAAGTGTTTTCCAATTTTTTTAAAAGGAATTTTCATGTTTAATTGGTCAATTTTTTTAAAAAAATAAATTAAATTTTGAGAATTTTTTTTTCTAATAAACATATAAAAATAAATTTAATACCTACATATTAATTGATTTTACTCTCTCAGCATCCCCTGTATCTTTTCTGTCCTCATCACCTCACCCCATATTTATCAAATATCAAAACATCACAAAAGAATTATTATTATTATTGGTTAATACAAAAGAATAATTATTTTCTATGAATATATATTATTACAAAGAAAATTACTGAGTGAAAAATATTCTTTCTTCAATAAATTTAAAATATATTTATTTGCTATATTTTTCAGAGACATGAACTCGATGACAATAGCTGAGGGTCTAGGAAACAACCTCTCTACTTCTATGAGGTAGCGATAAGGTCTGCGTACAAATTACCCTCCTCAGACCCCACTTGTAGGAAATTACTGGGTATGTTGTTGTTGTTGTTTGAACTTGATGACAATAAATTGAGAATTTAGTAGAAAAAAGATTTTTGTCCAACCTTAATTTATCATAAATAATAAGTAAAAGTGTAAATCAAATTAATAAATTTTTATAACAAAAAATGAACAGAAGAAGTATATACAATAATCATATTGTCCCAAAGATACATATATTAAATCATCATATATTTTGCAATTATAGTTTCAAAACTCTTGAACATTTTTTGATGTTGAGAATATTGAATTATTAGAATATGACAGATATTTTTTTAAAAAAATAAAGATATAAATTTGTCATATTTTTTATTTTTATCCTTTTTATACTCCAAAATATTATTATTCTACCTCAGAAATTTAATTAATAAAAGGTTAAAATTAAAAAAATTTCAACATTTATTTTTAATAATAAACAATTTAATGATTTTAAATACTAACAAATACTCCAACAATATCTTGAAACAGAGGAAGTTTAAAGTACTCTGCCTCTGCAATTATCCATCTCTCTCTCACTTTTTTTTTTTTTGAATTGTTCACTCAAAGTTAACAATAAGTGTACTCATTTGAGTGTGAAAAGGGTGGTTGAAACTCAATTTAAAACATTAAATTTTAAATTAAAGATAGATGGCAATACAATTTCAATCACATGCCTCAAATCTATTCACACATTTATAACAAATTAAAGGACCCATCATATTTCAACTTTGGACACCTGCTTCAGCGACTTGCTTAAGTCGACAGCTGCTTATTGACGTGTCTGTTTTAGCTGGTTAATTTTAGTGACTAAAAAATAGTTGAAACAGACAGCTATTTGACGAAATACCTACTTCAGCTGCTTGCTTAAGCTGATAGCTATTCATTGACGTGCCTGCTTTAGCTGCTTGATTTTAATTCTTTTTAAAACAAATAAAAAACTTAATTGATTAATATATGAAAATTAAATAAAAAATAATATAAATTAGAAGAATTAACAACTTAAAATAATTAAAAGACATATAAGAATTTCGATTAACATTCAAATTTGGGTCACATAAATAAGATAATTTATGTAAAAGTGGCATAAACATAATATAGATAATAATAATTAAAAAATTAAAAAAATAAAAGACATAAATAAAATTGACTTTCAAAATCTTATTAGAGCCATATAAATTGGGACAAAAGGAGTAATATATTTTATTTTAAAATTATGTAAAAAAGCACTATAATTTACAATAATTAATAATTTAAAATATTAAAAATTATATTAAAATTTAATTAACTTTCTAAAATTTATTTTTATCACATAAACTGAAACATAAAAATAATAAATATTAAATCTGCACCGGTGCGATCACCAATATCATGTCATATTAATAAGCTTATTACCACCACCAGTGAATTTATTCACCTGTCGTGCAATCATAAAGATGATAAGATATCAATAATAACTTTTCATTTTATTATTCAGTTAGTCAAATAAATTAAAACGTGAATATAATAAGTATGCATAAAAAACATAAAGGATTAATGTGATAATTTCTATAAAGTCATTAAAACATTAATAATATTATAAATATAATTAAATAATATTTTTTAGAAAAAATATAATTAAATAATAATTTTTAGAAAATAGTGAAAAAATGATTTTATCTACAGAAGAAATTTTTAATGAAGGACAAAAAGTTCAAACAACATTTCTAAGAGTCTTCACACTTTTAATATAGTACTAGTTTTAGTCTATGTGATTTGCACGTATGTGCCATGTTAACATAAATAGTACTTGTCATTAAATAAATATAACATTTATATAAAAAATTAACTAAATATTATCAGATTGATGCAATAATTTAGTCTATTGTGAAACAGCAAAGATGAGAAAAATCAATCCAATTGCTTATGATATAGATATGTTAATAATTTTTTAATACATAGCACAATAATTTAGAATTGAATAATTAAAAATTAAATGATTAACTGATTAAAATTTAATGTAACAAAAGAGTCTTAAATATAAAATGAGTAGTTTAATATTTTCAACATAATTTTATTGAATTGTTTTCTTTTTAAATTTGTTATATTATATACTTTTATTAAGAAAATATTTGATAGATAAAAATTTAGGTAATTATTTACCAAAAATAGTCCTTAATCATAATTGACTTCTAAATTTAAAGAAATTCTAATCTAAAAATGAATTCTGAAACTAAATAAATAAAAAATTAAACAATAAATTAAGAAAAATAATGAAAAGACGATTTTGTTTAAAGAAGAATACTTTAATGAAGGGCAAAAAATTTAATCAATATTTATGAACCTATTCATAGACCAATTAGGCATGTTATTTAGAATTTATATTATAGGCAATAATTAATATAATTAAAATAGAAGAAAAATAGTAAAAAAAATGATTTTATCTAAAGCGAAGTCTTTTAATGAAGAATTCAAACAATATTTTTAAAGGCCTTCACGCTTTTAGATAAATAGATAGATAGATAGATATAACTATGTATTTGACAACTAAATACATAAGTATAGATTTGGAAATTTATAATAGTTGATTTTTTTAAAGCTAAGATTATTTGCAGTTTTCATAGTATTTTTTTAAAAGTAACTTTAATTTATTTCTCGTTCATAAGTACGATCTCTCTTCGTTTTATTTTTTCTTCAATGAAGATCTTTGAACTTTTAAATATTCCAAGTATATCTAGAAAGAAAATTACGAAAAAATTGTTAAGTAAGTAAGAGAAACATATTATGTTTATATAAAATATTATATAAAATAGTTGATAAAATCTGAAAGATTTATCCAAGTATTTTCCCTCGACACATAATATTGTATCTTCAAACGAAATAAAATTATTTGAAAAGGAGACAGTAAAAAACTGACTGCAGTCCTGAATTATAGTGTTATCGATCAATCCAATCCCAATCTCTTTGCTTATCGATAGAAAATTTGAATTAGCACATTTAATGCGTCCATTTATGATGTAATAAACTTTATCTTATTGTAATTTTTCGTTCCACTTTACAACATGATTGTTAAAAAGAGTAACATTCACTTTTGTGCCCTCTTAAAAAAATTAAACGTTAACGTCTAAAATATATATGTAATGTTACAATATATTTAAAAAAAGAAAAAAAAACTATTACCTCTTCATCAACAAATGTTAAAGTCTTTGGAGTGCCTTCATTGGTGCCTTTTTTATATTGTTTTATTGGTTCATTGCCAATGCGTAAGACTTTTATTATCCAGTAAAATCATATTTTTTTAAGGTATTAATTGTCACAATTTTATTGATTAAGTCCTTCTCAGAATCTGTTGGAAGATTGTCTAAAATAAATTATTGAAATAATAATAATAAGAATAATAAATGAATTTATAACATAAAAAAATTATAAGATGAAAATATATTACCTTACTTGAGATATTACTTTACGTGAATAGATGAAACTTGTGAATAGATGGAGATGTTAGAAACAAAATAATAAAAAAAATTTAAATGATAAAAATTTATTAGACTAAACTAACTAAACAAAGACCATAATATAATTCAAATGAAGTAAGTTAATCTGACATAACAATTGATATTATTTTCTTTAGATTCAAAAAGTGAAAAAGAAAGGAAAAAGAATATGAAACAAAGAAAGTGATTGTGTAATATATGAAATTATGATAATCAAATTAAAGTTCGGAAAAAACCATAAAATAAATCCAATACCACTTAATACAAATAGATAAAGGGATTGAATGAATCAAATGTTGAAGGGAGTGATTGAATCAAAAGTTGAAATTGAAGTATTATAATAGAAGTAGAGAAATTATAAATTTAAAAGAAAAGAAAATAATATTTTATTATATTTAGGACAAAACTTTTCATCATATAATTATTTGAGTTTCCCCTTCAAAACAGGAAACTTGTGTTATCTAAAGAAAAAAATAAAAAAATAAAATTAACCAAACCATTCCCTACAGAAAAGGAAAACTTTCCTAGAATTTTTTCCCTTAAATTGTTTTTTATTTTACAAGTGCTTTCTTTTTTTTTTTTGACTAATTTTCTTTTACACCTAGTATATTTTAGTTGGAAAACGAATATTTGTGTGGGAATTTTTCTTTAGTTACTTTTCTCTTAATTTTTTTTTCTTTTTGACTAAATTAAACATGTTTTCCCTTTTTTTTAAAATCTTTTTGACTAATTTCCTTTTACGCCAATATATTTTAGTTGGAAAAGTATTCTTTATGGAGGAATTTTTTAATATAATTTTTATTTATATTTAATATTATTAAAATAATAATTCTAAAGAAAAGATGAAAAGACGATTTTATCTAAAGATGAGTGTTTTAATAAAAGGTAAAAAGTTCAATCAACATTTTTAAGGACCTTTACACTTTTAATATAGTATAAATAGATAGATAGATATAAATTCCAAATAGTCTCAAACCTATAATGAAAGGGTTCTTCCAATTCTAGAAGGACAATATATTCCTTTTTCAAATCTATTAGGACAAGAGTATCCTGAAACCACCAGGGGTTACAAGTTTTCTTAAAATATACAAAGAAAAAATTCATGACATAATTAACAAATCTCCACCTTGGTTTAAATTCCTTTCATCAATAGGAATAATGTTTCTCTATCTTGCCTTCAACCTTCCGAAGAGCTTACTAAATATCACACACACCAATCAAGTCTAGGTAATGACTAAACTTATTAATTAGGACAGCGTTGATCATTATATCTCCTAGATTATCATGTGTAGATATTTTTTTTACATCAACGATCCCTTTAGATATAATATTATTTGACTACCATATGTTTTGCCCACTTCAAGCCTTGTAGCCATATAGTCTGTTTACAGACCAACACCACATGGCAAAACTGCCTTCCAAGTGACCCCAGTCTTGTACTATCAGAAAGGGTTAAAACATAACCTGTCACAGATCTTCTCTTATCCAAATCTTTTGCATAGTATAAATTCATATAATCTACTACTGATTCACTTAACTTGACTTTGAAAAAAGTCGAGCCCACATTTATAATACCTTTCAAGTGTCTCAAAATCGATCTCACTACCTGCCAATGTCTTTTGCCAGGACATGCTAGGAATAACTTTCACAATGGAAAAACTAAAATACATTTTACCCACAAAACAAACCAGAGTCAATAATTTTTCATTCAACTTTAAAATTTTTGCAGTAAGAGTTATTAAAATACTTTCGCCCCTTATGGTGATTACTGAAGGCAAATACGTAAAGTGTTGACACAAGAACTACTTAGTAACAAGATGCTCAAGTCATTTAGCACTATCCGAAAAGATTAGCTGTCAAAGCTTCTCTCATCGATTCGTCTGGCAACAGCTTCAGCAGTGAACATAACAGAAAAGCTTCCCTGGTTTACCAGCTGCATGACCTGTAGATTAGCCTTTCGGAAAATATGCAACGATCGAGATGAACTGATCATGCTAATAAGGGAGATATTAGTATTATCAGGAGGATCCATTTCCTTTTTTAGGACGTAGGGAATGCAGGGAGCAAACTGAGATAGATGGATTTACAGTACCTCTTAAAGCTAGAGTAATGGTCAATTCATGGGTGATCGGAAGAGATCCTGAAAGTTTCAAGCCAGAGAGATTTGAAAATATTTCAGTTGATCCAGGAAGAAGAATGTGTCCAGGAATATAAGGTACTTTCTAGGATCAGACTTTTCTGTAAACTTTAAATGCTAGATTCCAAGGCTATATTATGTAGCTAAACTTTCTCACCTCAGTTGCAGCTTTGTGACTTATGCCTGAAAGTCAGTAGCCTATATTGCCAGCAGCGCTAGTACTTTCTCCCATCTCCTTGCCACTTTCGTCTATTATCATCTGGTCTGCCTCTTCTCGGTGAAAAGGCCTTTTCCGAATCACCTGTCTTCTTGGTATATCCATGTTTGAGAGCTACAATTGGATTTAAGTACATCATTCCAGGAGAGTGTCTTTTCTCTCTCGGAAGTGCTTTTAACTCTGGCAACCAGTATGCAACAAACTCGCCTTCAGGATCATAGTTTTGAGCCTGAAACATATAAAAATATCTGCTTCATTAAGACTAAACTGTATTTTCATATTCACGTAACAAACTCAATCAGCACCTCACAAAATAGCAAATAGCATAGGAATTATCCTATACACCATGTTGATTTATTCGAGAGCGAGAATCTACTAAAAGAAATATTTGATCTGTAATTTCACTTACTTGCTTCGGAATGCTGAAGTAACGGTCTTCTCTAGGATCATTGCCAACACCTGACAGAAAGGAACGATGGTAACTTCCAGCTGACAATTCCAACTTCCAGTTCAGAGAAAGTGGAGATATCAAAGCGAGATAATAAAAAGAGCATCACCTGCTCCATATGTCCAGTTGCCATAGTTGGAGCAAGGATCATAATCCAAGAGGCATGTCTCGAACCATTCAGCTCCCATCCGCCAGTCAATGCCCATATCTCGAACAAGAAAAGAGCACACAATCTGACAAAAAAAAACACAATATAATTTGAAAAATGGCAATCCGTTTCTTGATTTTACCAGAGAAAACAAAAGCTATAATTAGAATGCAGTACATTCCCATCTTTCTCTACGACTTCGAGAACTGGTTTCTAATTAACAACTTGCATGAAAATTTTCTATAACATGATAAATAAAGTGGACACATACCTGTCGTCCTCGATTAGACATGAATCCAGTAGCAGCTAGTTCTTTCATGTTGGCATCAATTAATGGGTACCTACAGATTTTCGAATAGAAAATTAAGAATTTCTCATCCTACGGAAATGAAGGTGATATTTATTTTCACATGTTTCTTCATATTTGAACTTCCTACTAAGAATCCATTTGGGATTGACGAAGACAAAGGAGCAGTCAACATGCAAGTATGAATTCATTGTACTTGTTATAGCACAGGTGCTTCGCCAGCCCCTAGATAGGAACTTACCCGGTTTGACCTCGTCTCCAGGCATCAAACATGGTCTGGTCTTGGCTCCAGTTAATATTTACTTTTTGAGGGCCTCCTAAATAGAGATATAAAAGCTATCAGACATATTTCAATATCTATGTAATTTCCAGTACAAAAAGGAAAATGAACGTTGAAAATAGATAACAGCAAGAAGCAAAATGCCTCTTGAAAAGTTGATCAAAGAGTGGGATGTGTTAATATATGTTTACCTGCTTGAAAAAGCAAATTTCCTAGTTTGATTGAGAGAAATCTGAAGTAATCCCTCCATATTAATTCAAATAAAACCCTGAAAACAGTATTCAGGCAACAAATATTACATCTAACAGAAATCAAGCACTGTCACAAGCATACCGAGAGAAACAGGAGGAAGGAGGAAGAAGGGAGGAAGCTATACCAGTATGTTGAATCATTTGATTGTCTTTCCTTCTCATATCTCTTCACCTAAACAAGTCAAATGATTCTTTCTTTATCTCTTAAATTACTAGCATACAGAAGTTGTTACTGAAATATTGCAATATGAGACAAAGTTGTCTACCTCTTCATATATAAAACGGGGAGACAGGCTTCCTGAAGCAAGCCAAGGAGAGAACTTTGTAGAATAATCAGGTCCTAACATTCCATTTCGAGTCTCTTTATACACTTTTAATAAATCCTGCAATCAATCAAAGATAAAAGATATTACGATATGCAGAATCGTCATTAGAGTGGGTTGTATCGCTATATAGGAAACAGTAAAAATATCACATCAGCAAATTTCCCAAGTCCTGGCCATCTATTAGATGAACCATATATACAGTAAACACAGACAAGGTTTAATTTCAAAAACCCCATGTCATTTATCACTGCTTACAATGTGTAGTGACCGGTGCAGCATCCAAACACACACTGATTATAGGTAACATAAGGAACAAAAAATGGAGAGGCTTAGCTGTGCAGGGAGTGTTTCCAGTTAGTGAGGGGATAGGGAAGGGTGGACATATGCCCTATGCAGCCTTAACCTTGCATTTCTGCGAAGAGGCTTTCTATGCTTTGAACCTGTGAGGTCACCAAAGGAATAAATCTGGTGTTGCGCCAAAGTAACAAAAAAGAGAGAATCACCCTTATCCTTTAAAACAAAAGAAATGAAAAGAACAGCAAACCCGAAAACCAAAATAGTAATCCAAAACATTACTCAAAAGATGCACATCACAAATCACAGTGCACAGTTGTTACAGTTATAAGAAAGGTACTCCACCTTCTTCCAAAAGTAATCATGTACTCTACCCAGCGCGGCACTTTCACCGCCAATAAACTTCACTCCTTTAGAAACCTGTAAAAAGAAGGAAGCACGAGTCTATAAATTCAAGCTTTATAAACAAATAAATCCACAATTCCTTTTATGCAACTCCAGTGTTGACCTGCCTTTTCCAGCTGAAGCCCGAGATCAGTAACTTGTGGGACTTGTCCCCAGTCCCCAACTTCTGGTGGAGGGCCAAATGATGTTGGGAGTCTAGTGCAGTTACGAATTTTTGATTTGGACTCCACCGACTGTTGAATTCAACCATCAATCACAAAACTGATGAATAAGATACGAGAACATATCTTGAATTGCAAGTCACCTAACTCAGAAATATATTTTACGGGTTAATACCTTACGGAACTGAGTGTACACATCTGGTAAACTCTCACAGTCAAATGGAAGGTCATCTAAATGATACATTGTACTACCCCAGACTAACTCCAGCTTAGTAGTATTTATAGTTCCTGGCTCATTGCCTAGTCCACCAGATGATGGCGGTACAAGTTTTTGCAGATTTCTAGTGACCAATTTTTCTACTTTTAGTTCCTCACTGCATGTTTCCTTGTGGGCATACACCTGTAACATACATACACCTTTAACAGATAATTTCAAAATTAACAGAATGTCGAATAAGAAACATCCATATTTAGAAAGAAGCTTCTTAACTGTGTGCGCCTTATATGCTTTCGCCAGCGAAGGGATAATCTCTTCTGGTTTACCATGTTGAACTAATAGGTCAAGTCCCCGCTTCACTAGGTTCCTTTTCAAGTCATTTAAGCACTCTATAATGAATTGAGCCCTTAAAGCTGCCAAAGAGAAAAGACGAGCCCTGAGCTCATTAAAAAAGCTGCAATAGAAGATTGAAGCAAATAAATCTGAGTAGTTAACCAAAGAAAATAAGGAAGAAGGATCAGGTGAATGAAGAAACATAAACTAACCTATTCCATTATTTTCCGCCCTTTCATCCAATACTCAAAATAAATCAGAGTTTCCAAGATTGGCATTTTAAATCTAACAGTTATCTCTATACTTTTTCTCCTTATCAGTCACGCCTATCCGTAAACTTACACATCTGCATGTTTCCTTAACAAACCATAGAACTGCCGATCCATTGTGGATTTGTACATCCACCATTTTTTGTAGGAATGAAGGTGCTCTTAGCTCGACATCATTGATTTTGTTTCACTAGAACCCCTCGTTTTTTGTTGTCTTGGAATGTAAATAGTCCATGATGGAGCTCGAGTAGGAAGTATTAATTTCTTTCTC
>JAOTQJ010000102.1:17418810-17438153 GCA_025642045.1 Solanum sejunctum
AAATTTATTTAGAAACAAATTCTGAATAAAATTAAGAAAATAAATTTCTAATTTTATAGATTTTTTCATTAATTTTATTTAGAATTTATTTTTTTTAAATCACGTGATCGAATTAAAACATGTCATGTGTAAAAGGTGACTTTGCAAAATCCTCATCGTTAAAAAATAATGGCATGGATGAAGCCTTTTTCTTAACAACAATAATATATTTGGGCCAAACTTTTAACGAATGATATTCATGAATCTTTTATTAAAATTTAATGATATATTTGAGTCTTTTATTCAAATGAACTGATGAATTAAATATCCATTTTGATTTGTAGTTTGGTGGGTTGGATGTACGATATGAAATTTTTAATTTTATCTTTATTTGTGAGATTTATGTCTACGTAGTATAAAAAATATTATTTATCATGTTAATTTTTTTATGACAAGTCTGATTCATTGATTTTATTATTTATATATATGAAAAATTTTAACTTTTGTATTCAGAAGATTTTTAGCATATAACCATTTAAAAATATTTTAATTATATTTTATAATTATAGTTTGGGTATTTATATTTCATAACTATAATTATGCTATGTATTTGTATAATTTGCGCAGTATTTATATATGTTTGTATAATACGCTCACTATTTTTGTATATTTTATAATATAATTCATGCACAACATTTGTATAATTTGTTATACAATTCACAGTGTTTGTATATTTTCGCTATACAATTTGATTCGCACACAACTTTTGCTTAACCGCATACAACGTTTGTATATATCGCATGAACTATACCAAACTCAAACTGTAAGGCTAAATATTTACCGTGGGCTAGAATTAATCTAAATTATATATTAACTAATTTGTTAGTATATGTTTGTTTGTCCGCATAATTTTTTCATTTATATGTTGACTAGATACTAATAGCCCGTGTGGGTACCGCCCAATAGTGATAAATGTTATTTTTATGGGAAACTTACATAGATATATTATATTAAGAAAATATTTATCATTTATAACAATAATAATTTTTTTTACTAAATAATTATGATACATTTATAATACAGTTTTAATACATATTACAAAAAATTATTTATAAAATATATATAGTACAAGCTTTATTGATGAATATACATTTATATTGCACATTTTAATACATTTATAATGTATTATGTCAATTTCTAGAAAACAAGCACAATATATTTTAAAACACTTATAATACATTTATATTGCATGCATAATTCACTTTCAATACAAGTTCAGAGTATTACTTTTTCGAAGATTGTGACTTTTTTGAAGGGTTATAACTTTTTTAATGAGATTACTATAATACCTCAACTTAAAATCAATTTAAAAATAGATAATTTTTCACATTGAAGTATAGTGACTTTTTTGAAGGTTATGATTTTTTCAAAGAGTTGCGATTTTTTCAAAGAGTTGTGATTTTTCGGAGAGTTATGAATTGTGACTTTTTCGAAATGTTTTGACTTTTTTAAGGAGTTGTGATTTTTTCGAAAAGTTGTGAATTTTTCGATGAGTTACGACGTTTTGGAAGGGTTGTGAAATTTTTAAAGGATTGTGACTTTTGGAAGAGTTTTTCAAAAGATTGTGACTTTTTCAAGGAATTGTGACTTTTTTGAAGGGTTATAATTTTTTCGAAGGATCATGACTTTTTTGAACAATTGTGACTTTTGTGGTTGTTACTTTTTCGAATGGCTGGGACAGACTAAAGTACTGTTTAATCAGAAATGATGCCTTTTGATTTCGTTAACGTTTATTGGTTATTTAATTAATTTTTAAAATATTAATTTATTTAAGAAAAAATAAATAAGAATTATGTGAGTTTGCTATGTAGATAAACCTAATATTCTTTATATGATATGATTCGGATTAAAGAGTTATTTAGTTCATGGAATTTCTCAAGATTAAGTTTTGAAATTAAATTTATACTTTACTTGATTGAAGGTATAACCAATCTCAAGATACATTAGTCTTAAATTTATAATTTCTAAATTATAAATTTTTGAATTTTGACTGCAATGTGAGTGAACAATAGAATAGAAAAGAAAAAAGAAAAAAAAAAAGAAGAAGAAAGATTCCTTTACGAAGTCACATATGTCTTGCACATACCACAAAGTCCAACGGTTTGCCATGACTTGCGTGCATCATTTAAATGTATTTTTGTCAATTGCTTATTTATTTATTTTTTAAATATTATAAGTGGATTTGACAGAATTAAATAAATAAGAGAGATGTGACGGAGCGAAATAAACTAAGAGATACATTTTTTAAAAAAATGAAAACTTAATTGAGACACCATAAGTGAATCTTGAAATCGTGATAATTTGCTATAGTTTCTGAGTTATCCAATATAATAACTAGATTAAATACATATAATATAAAGTTATATCTATTTGTCATGATTTGCATGCATGACACGATATTGATTTTTTTAATTGTTTATTATTTAGTTGGGAGCATCACTCTCAAAATAAGTTCTACAGCACATGATTCAAATTTAATTGCGACTCCATGAACTTTGAACATCAGATGAGAAATTAAAAAAAAATTGCACAAATACCCTATTTTAGAACTGTCATTTGTACTTAAAATTAAATTATTTTTTATGAGTTAATTTATTTTGAGAACAACTTCAAACATATGTGAGTGACTAGCAAGAATTCACGTTGCGAGGTCAATTTAAATTATTTTTAATTAAAACTGTCGATTAGAAAAAAAATTAATTTTTAGATACTTTTTATTAAAATAAATTGTGGCTTGACCAAATTTTAGATATCTAATGGCTTGCTAAGGCTACTTCAAATATATATTTTTTAATTAATAATTTTGACGAAATCTCACTTTAAACATTTTTACTAGATTGTGATTTTGGCAAGACCAAACTTCAGACATATCTTTGACATAAGGTTAAATTATATATTTAGCTCAACTTTAAATACTTTGGCATGAAGTTTTGGTAAAAAAAAATTTCCTCATAACCAATAACTTATTTCTTGAATTCATTAATCTACGATTCAACACTAAAATTTCAAACATAAATTTTATAAATCATAAAAATAAATTTAATAATCAATTTATCAAAATAACAACAAATCTAATGCTCCCTCCATTTAACTTTACCAATTTTAGTTCATCCTACCATTATTATTGCATCTCGACTTGAGTCTCTTTTAGTTTTAATTTTCTTCTCTTAACCAAATTTAATAACAAGGTGAGTTTTCTATAAAATAAGAAAATAAACAGGATGTCATTTTCAAATAGCAAATTTCATTTTTGTATATCACCCCTGCTGATACATATTACGAGTCCTAGATCATTCTTCATCATATCTATACTTAAAATTGTCGTTTTCCATACTAATTAGAAATTTTGAATTTAAAATTTTGAATAGTTTAAAGAGTATTTTATCTTCAAAATTAACACCTTGTTTGAATGATTGTTATGTATTGTATTATTATGTTATATTGTATGGTATTGTATTGTACTGTATTATTTTAATGAATACAATATTTTGATAGATTGTATTATTCTTCATCATTACATAATGGCATACATCCATAATTTGAATGATAAAACTACAAGAAATTATAGAGAATGTGATAAACAAAAACAACATACCCACTAAAATCCCACAAGTGGGGTATGGAAAGGATATGTTGAGGATAGTAAAGTAGTTAGTAGGGAATTAGTTTGTTAGATGTCACACTAATAGTTAGTTATGTAATTGGGAGTTAGTTAAGATGGTTAAACAATTAATTACTCCCTTGTATATATAACAGTCTCACAATGTAAAAAAAACTCTCTCTCTTTCAGTTGGAATAAAAAAAGGGGAAAAGCTCTCCTTTCTCTGAGCTCCCCCTTCTTCCATAGCTTCTTCTCCATTGCCAGAGATTAGTTGAATTCCATCATGGTATCGGAGCAGGTTGAAGTTAGTTACACCGCATTTCCTTAAAGATATCGTGTAGACATCGATTGAAGCTAGGTCAAGCGAAAATTGGGCCAAGCTAACTCTTCGGTTGAAGTTAGGTCAAGTGAACTCTTCAACAATGGCGAAAATTGGAGAAGCTAATGCTGGAAGAACGACTAGGTTGAGTACAATAATTAATGCAAATTACCCTCTGTATCTACAAGCTTGCGACACACCAGGTAGTTCTCTTATTTCCTTTCAACTGACTGGTCCAGAAAATAATGCTTTATGGAATAAGTCTATGAGGATCGGACTAGTAGGGAAAAGTAAAATGGAATTTGTCGACAGGAGACATACGAAGGACAAATTTGAGGCTTTACTTTATGATTTGTGGGAGAAAGTAAATGCCATAGTATTATCGTGGATTATGAGTTCTGTGAGCAGTGATTTGATTAGCTGTGTAACATATGCCTCTAGTGCATATACGATTTGAAATGATTTGAAGAAAATATTTGATAAGGAAAATGGTTTTAGAGTTTTTCAGTTGCATAAGGAGATTGCAACATTAACACAAGGAACATCATCTATCTCAAATTATTTCATCAAATTGAAGAATTTGTGGGTAGAGTATGACTCATTAGTGTCTTGTCCTGGTTGCGAATGTGTAGGATCAAAAAGCTATATGGAACATTATCAGTATCAACGTTTAGTACAGTTTTTGATAGGTTTAAATGAGACCTATTCACAAGCGAGGATCTAAATTCTAATGATGATGTATGTCCCTAATATCAACAAGGCATATGCAATGCTGATATCTGAAGAGAGTTAAAGAAATTTGGAGAAATCAACTGAGGATTCAAGTGGTATTGCCTTGTTCAGCAACAAAGTAGAATTGAATCAATATAGTTCTGGCGGATCTAGCTATCCAACAAAGGGAAATTAGAATGGTTCATCTGGGCCTGGATCAGGGTATTATGATAGAGGAAACTATAAAGGAAAGAATGAACACTTGTTCTGTGAATACTACAAATGAAGAGGACATATAAGGGAGACATATTATAAGATTCATGGATATCCAACAGATCACAAATCTAAGAAGAAGATTGCATATTCATCACAATACACAGTCAATACAGTGACAAATTCAATTGGACATGAACTTTTCCAGTGTAAAAACCCATCACAGGTAGAATCTTCTCAATCTGCATACAGCTCAAGTCAAGAAGGTGGAATGATGTTCACTCAGGAACAATATGATCAGATTCTGAAGATGCTCCACAAGAAAATCCCTTTTAACTGAGATATGACAGGTATGAATCAAGTTTTCTTGGCTACCAATAGTGTAACTTTTAAGAAGTGGACAATAAACTCTGGAGCTTCTAATCATATGGTTCATAGTAAGGAGTTGTTGGATGGAATTAGTCAAATTACTAAAGAAAATATTAAGAGAGTATATTTTCCAGAGGATAATGCATTAGACATAGCATGTGTGAAAAAATGCAAGTTAGATAATGGAGATACCATCACAAATGTACTGTGTATTCCTGAGTTTAAACACAACTTGCTATCAGTGTCCAAACTAACCAGAGACTTAAACTATGCTGTCACTTTTTTCCCTGATCTCTGTGTTATGCAGGACCTGTTCAGTGGAGTAGTGATGAGGATTGGTAGAGAAGTTGATAGTTTATACAACATTCATTTGCAAATAAAGAAGGAAGAAAGTGTCAAAACAATAAGTGCCAACTTAATCAACAATAACATTGTAGATAAGGTTGGAGAGGTGGAAGTTTGGCACAGAAGACTTGGACATACCCCCATCAAAGTATTGCACCAAATCCCTATACTGAAGATTGAGAGAGATTGTCATGACATTCAGAATTATACTATTTGCCCACTGGCTAGGCAAACTAGACTGCCATTTTCTAGCAGTTCTAATAGAAGTAGCAACATCTTTTCTATCATACATGAAGATATTTGGGGTCCATATAGAGTTGCTAGTCATGATGGTTGCAGATTTTTTCTTACTCTGGTAGATGATTATAGTAGAATGACCTGCATGTATATATTGAGGATGAAGAGTGATGTTATTGTCATCCTTAGATAGTTTTTTACACTGATAAAGACTCAATTTGGTGCACAAGTGAAGATTTATAGAAGTGACAATGGTACTGAATTTTTCAATTTCAATTGTACTGATTTGTTTAATTCCCTTGGTATTATTTAATAAAGCTCTTGGGTACACATACCTCAACAGAATGGGCTGGTTGAGAGAAAACACAGGCACATTTTGGAGGTTGCTAGAGCCATTTGTTTACAAGGTTTCTTATCACTGAAGTTCTGGAATGAATGTGTCCTCAATGTTGTCTATGTGATTAATAGGTTACCACTGTAGGTTTTGTCTGGTAAATCTCCTTTTGAGATAGTCTATGGTAGAGCACCATCTTTACATCACATGAAGGTTATTGATTGTTTATGTTTTGCCATTAATTTGCATAGTGAAGATAAATTCTCTCCAAGATCTATTGCAGCTGTGTTAATGGGATATTCTTCCACACAAAAGGGTTACAAGCTTTTTAATATGCTCACAAATACCTTCTTTATGAGTAGAGATATGATTTTCAGGGAACATATTTTTCCTATTTAGATAATCAAAGATAAGAAGTTGCAGCTATTCCCAAATGGAGTTCTCACAACAATTAACACAGAGCCTTTAATCATTCCACCATCCACATCACCCACTTCTCCCATTACTACTGATCCTCCAACCCTTTCTCACCACATGCCCACACCTCCATCACCTGACATTGCTCATTTACCAACACCTGTTGCTCCCAGAAGATCAAGTAGGTCCAAAAATACTCCTACTTGATTACATGACTATGTATGTGGTAAGTCAAACTCAGCCACTACATCCAATTGTCTCTACCCCATACAATCTTACATATCCCATATCAATCTTAGTCCCCATTATCAAGTTTACTTATCCAAAATTATCCCTATCAGAGAACCCCAATCATATGATGAAGCAATCACAGACCCCCTGTGGGTAGATGCCATGAACTTGGAACTAGCTGTTTTATAGGATAATCATACCTGGTCCATGGTTGATCTTCCATCTGGTAAGATTCCTATAGGATGCAAATGGATGTTCAAAGTGAAGTATAAAGCTGATGGTGAAGTTGAGAGGTACAAAGCCAAACTGGTAGCAAAGGGATTTACTCAATAAGAAGGTTTAGATTATCAAGAAACTTTCTCCCCTATAGTCAACATGGTTACTGTCAGGTTGGTTCTTACAATGGCTGCTTCAAATCAGTGGTGTTTGCATCAAATGGATATCTTCAATGCATTCCTCCATGGTGATTTGGTAGAAGAGGTTTACATGGTTCCACCACCAGGCTTTGGCAGTTAAGGGCAGAATAGGCAAGTATGTAGACTGCACAAATTCTTATATGGACTCAAACAAGCATCAAGACAGTGGAACTTGAAACTTGTTGAGGCTCTGACTAGCTCAGGGTTCACACAAAGTCATTTTGACTACTCCTTGTTCACAAGAAAGAAGGAAGACAACATAGTGATCATTTTAGTCTATGTTGATGCTATGCTAATCACAGGCAATGATCATACATTAGTCCAAGAAGCCAAGGCAGCCTTGCAGGAGAAGTTCAAGATCAAGAACTTGGGTGAGATGAAATACTTTCTTGGATTTGAGATAGCAAGATCGAAGGAAGGAATTCTCATAAACCAAAGAAAGTTTGCACTTGAGTTAATCAATGAGTTGGGACTGTTAGAATCTAAACCAGTAAACACTCCAATGGAGTGTAATCAAAAGCTGACTACAGTAGAATATGATAAACATGCGAGTGATTTGGTGACAGATGCCGAGCTAGATGATCCAGGACCATATCAAAGATTGATTGGGAAGCTGTTGAGTCAGTTTATGCAGAAACCTAAAAGATCTCACATGGAGGCAACATACAGGGTGGTGAGATATATAAGGAATGAACCAGGTTTAGGGATCCTATTGAGCTCAGAAAAGGCAACACAATTAACTGCATTCTGTGATGCAGATTGGGCAGGATGTCCAAACTTAAGAAGGTCAATCATCAGTTATGTGGTAAAGCTGGGCAATTCCTTAATCTCTTGGAAAATAAAGAAACAAAGTACTGTTTCTAAGAGTTCAGTAGAGGCAGAATATAGGAGCATGACTGCAACTATTTCAGAGGTGCTATGGCTAGTAGGAGTCTGCAAAGAGCTGAAGATTGACATTAAAACTCTAGTGGAGCTACTCAGTGATAGTAGAGCTACAATTCAGATTGCTGCAAATCCTATATTCCATGAAAGAACTAAGCATATTAAAATAGACTTACATTTCATAAGAGAGAAAATCTAAGATGGGACAATTAAAACATCTCATGTTGCATTTAAGAACCAAGAGACAGATTTGTTCACTAAAGCTCTGAGTAGATCACAACACACATATCTTTTATGCCAACTAGGAGTGCTGAACTTGTTTACAACTACCTAGCTTGAAAGGGGTGTTGAGGATAATAAAGTAGTTAGTAGGGAATTAGTTTGTTAGATGTCGTACAAATAATTAATTATGTAATTAGGAGTTAGTTAGGGTGGTTAATCAATTAATTACTCCCTTGTATATATATAGCAGTATCACAATGTAAAGAAAACTTTTTCTCTTTCAGAGAATAAAAAAAGGGGAAAAACTCTCCCTTCTCTGAGCTCCCCTTTCTTCCAAAGCTTCTTCTCCATTGCCAGAGATTAGCTGAATTCCATCAGGATAAAATGTATGCCAACCTTATCACTATCTCATAGAGATAGAGAGCCTGTTGCCAGAAAATACTCATCTAAAAGAAGCAAACCCCATAAGTAGAATGTACTAGATATGAAAAAAAAAGAAACACAGAACGGAAAAGGAGATTATAGAAAATGTGATAAATGCCATAAAAAGATAAGGTAAATGATAAAATAGAATTATTAAATAACAAATAACGTAAAAAATGAGAAGAAGATATTACATAACGATACAATTACACCAAATCGATTGTTACATAAAATAAGTATTTCTATTATTACCTAAAATTGAATTTAAATGATATAATACAATAAAATTTAAATAATAATTAAAATAAATATTATATTTAAACTAATAATACAATACAAACTTATAACAATTATCCATATAATTTATCAATACAAATTTAAATTATTGGAATTCAAAACATACTATACATACATAAATCAATGAAAGCCAAGTGTGATATGTTTTAAGATTGAAGGAGAATTAGATTCCACCATAACCAGACACGTACAACATTCAACAAGACAACACCAACTACCCACAATACCGCCGCCTCATAACCCCCACCATTAATACTCCTCTACTTCACCAAACCAAAGAACCCCTTTGATAAATTTTCCATTTTTACACATTCCAAGACACCCTTCTTGGAAAATCCGAAAACAAAAGAAATAAAAAACCCCCCAAAAGACGTCTGTATCGACTATATATATAGTTGTTGCAGTGGAAAAAACCCAAGAAAGCCCCATTATCATCCTATCACCAGAGCCTTAGTTTATCTCAGGCTTTGGGTTCAGACATGGCGGTGTCTTGGTGGAAGTTCTTGTTCATATCCTTTGTTTTTCTTGCTGTAGTTGTTCCTGAAGTCAAAGCAGATTCTGGGTCGTCTTTGGATGATGAAGTTGAAGCAGTTAGATCGGATGTTCCCACTTCTCAAGAAATGGAGCAGCTGAAGTCCAAGATCCAAACTTTAGGTTGGTTGTGACTTGGGAATTGCTCCCTTTTTGCTTGATTGATACTTAGGGAAGTATATTTTTTGGGGAATTTCAGTATTGAGTAGTGTAGATGTTTACCCAAAGGAATTGTTTTGAAGTTAATTTGCTAGGTTGACTTACTTAAAGGGGTTATTTTTTTTGAAAATTTGTTATTGATGAGCTGTAAATTATGAAGAAAGAAGGGATTTTTAGTAACACTAGCACATTATTACAGTTCTTTTAAGTTGTATTGGGTGTAATGTTCACAGTGAATTACTTTTGACCAATAAAATGAAGTGAATTGAACTACAAATGCTTCAAGTTGAAGTCCAAATTCTTTTGAGTAATTGTGAAACAAACTTCAAATTTCAAATAAACATTTATTTTCAAGTGAAGTTGCTAAAGAACATGGGCCTTAGATTTTGCTATAGGAAGCTGCAGACTCCAATTTGGCAGTTCTTTCCAATACCAAGATTTATGTTTCATTCAGTCTCAGTAGAAGCCGGAAACAGCCTCTCTATATCAATGAGGTAGTGTTAAGATCTGCAAACATTTTTACCCTCCCAGACCACACTGGTGGTAAGATGTGCGCACATTTTTACCCTCCCCAGACCACACTTGTGGGATTCTGGGTATGGTGTTGTTGTTATTGTTGTTCAGTCTCAGTAGAAGCGTGTTAATCTGAAGATGAACATAGTGATTTGATAACTTTGAACATTTGAAGCAGAATATTGAGTTTTGGATTGGTGCTTGGATGTAGGGTGCTCCCATTTTTTTAGTTTCAATTTTGGCTACCAAATATTAATAATTAGCCATCTCTCTTTTCTTCTTGTGGTTCTGTTTTTTTCAAAGAATCAAACATTGAGGAGACTGCACGAGCCCTGAAAGGAAAGGATGAGGTAATTGCTGACAAAGAGAACATTATAAAAGAGAAGTCAGAGAAGATTAAGTCATTGTCAACTGAGTTGTCCTCTCTACAGGTGAGTACCTCAAATTAGCAAGTTGGCGTCTGTATGCTATTTTAGTTTCATGAAGCTGCCTTAGTAGTGTTAATGTAAGTCACAGCCCCTTAAGTCGTATTGTTTTGTGTAGAAAAAGGGAACACTAGATTCTGAGGAGCAAGTTGGAAAGGCTCGTGCACATGCTGATCAGCTTGAAAAGCAGGTTGAGAGATTAAAAGCTGAAGTTGAAATGATGAATAAGGAGAAAAGTGACTTCGAAGCACATAAAGGTGAAACCGAGAAAATATTATCCGAGTTAAATTTGAAGGTTGAAAAGGTGTGTTTGATATGCTTTACTTCTTTTTTATTTATAAAATAATAAGTAGCTCATTTGCTTTCTTTCCTCTTTTCTTTGTAATTGTGTCATCTATGTCTAAATTAATGCTAAGGTAGTTCTAGCGATGGAATTTCACTATAAAAGATTCAATAATAAAGCATAAATGCAATTTCATGTACTGTATGTTTTAGATAGGATATCTTTTACGCGTTAAAACAATGAAAGGAAAAAAAAAACCAAAGCTTTCATCGTAGGTGATCTGCATTTGTTTTTCCTCTTCTTTTTGGGGGACTTTTAAGATCTGAGGATTACAGGTAAATTTGGCAATCACGTTCTTTTGCTTGTCCTTGTAATTGAGAGTCTGGAGCATATTAACTTGACATAAGTTTTGAAAAGGCAGTTGGGATATGTTATTCTGTTTCTTGGTTACAGAGATTGCCCTCCACATCATGCTAGAGTTATTATGACAACTATCCAATTTGTTCAACCACTGCAACAAACAGAAATGCACTAAAAAGAAACAACTTTTAAATGCTATCCCTGCTGGTTTTCCTTATCAATTTTTCCTATAGCAGATCTCAGAACGAATTTGGACAAATGATTCAAAAACATAGCTGAAACACAGAAAGGTGGAAGTGAGAGCTCTGATTTTCATGAAAATATTCTTGAAGTTCAATAGAATTTAAATCTTTAAGAAGGGAATGTGGACGACTTGTTAAACTATAGGTAATTAAGGAGTCAATGTTATGATAAGTAGAAGAAAGGATGCGTGATGTAACACCGTGTTGGAATGCATGCGTCAGCAAACATAAACATGTTGTTTAGAGCGCAAAGAAGATGCTGCAGTTGCATTGCTGTAATTAATTTAGTCCAAAAGTTTTTTTAGCGAGTCTTATCATGTAGAATGTTGACCTCCTCATGAGAACTGTATGAGGAGAACTGTGAATTACAGTGGAGATGGGAAGTGTTATAGTTTTAACAAAAAATAATCTTAGAGTGCAGTCAAATAACCCAGAAGGTCCTATCAGTGGAGAGAATAATGTAGGGAAACGAAGAATCAAATGGTGGTATAGAATACCCAGTGAATGATCAGAGTTTTGGAAGTGAAAGCGGTTACAATTATTGTATTTGTCTTCATTTGACCTTTAAGTGGAATCCTTGGTTGTTTGCAGTTACAATTCTTTGCTTTTAGTCCAAGTGTGTGGCGATGCATATGTAAAGTCCGATGGGAACCAAACCTTGTCCTTTTGTATCTCAAGATTATGTCACATGAGAATTCTATACAGGAGTAAGCGTGATGGCTGTTTTCTTGAAGATACTGTGATGGCTGTTTTCTTGAAGATACTGTGAAGCATATATGAGTAATAAGCTGCCTGTTTTCAGTAACAGAGTTGATTTCATTCTGCCACTTTACAGATTTTAAATTCCCAGAACTTCTCATGGATGTGTAGAAATATATTTTAGCTCTTACTGCTGTTGGTTCTATTTAGTTTTGGTACCTACGTGTAATATTTCAGCTAACCTTATGAGATTATTTTGTTTCTGTTTGGTTTGTGCAGCTCCAAAAGACCGTTGACAAACAGAAAGAGAAACTGAAAAAAACTGAACGAGCTCTTAAACTTGCTGAGGTGATCTTGATATTAGAGAACAGCTCTAAAATTCTGAAGCATGTGTGGTGAATAACAATTACTAAAGTCTCCCAATTTTGTTTATCAGGAGGAAATGATTAGAGCAAGGCTTGAAGCCGCATCGAAGATGAAGGAGCTCATGGAGGTAGATGTTCTAGGTCCTTATATATAATCAATGTATTCAGGATTATGATTACTATTGAAGATAGGATGTCCCATCTCAATTTCGCAGCTAGTTGAGTAATGCTGTGATTCATATTAATGTATCTATCTACCATGGTACCTGGTGCCATCGGGCTTCCATCATATTGTGTTTAGAGTTTGATATGCTGATTTTACGGTTAGCTAGTTGGATCAGTTCTCATATGTTGTTTTGAACTGGGGATATTTAAGAATATGGACAGCTGGATGTTGGGTAGTTTTGGTAGCAAGGTAGGGTAGTGTGGTGTGGTGGTGATGCTGGTCTTTAGCCTGCGGATTTGATGTTGGAGTAATTTTTATTATCGGCGGCTAAAATCGAAAAGAATTTTGATGATGGATTTAGTCTAAACCATTGCATTGTAGAGGATGACGATTGTCATGTAAGTGGGTCATATTGGCTAAAGTGAAGAATAATGGAAGGATGATAATGATCACAATGACACAAGGCACATAGATCATGGAGGAAGATACTCATGAAGAATTGTGGGCGGTAATGGTGTTTCCAAGAATGTGTCTGCGGCTAATGTATGGGTGTTGTGTTGTTTGGTGGTTGGTTATTTGCTACTTGTACATGAATTTCGGAGGAGAAGAAATTAGTCGGTATCCTGCATATATTTATTTGGAGGGCATCTCTAAAGTTCTACAATTTTCTGTGCCCTTTATTTTAGGTGGAATAATCAAGTAGACTCTTCTTTTATTTAAATCATTGATAGCTGGTAGAAATGTTTTAGGATTCTGCTGATCTATGATTAGCATACAGAAACAGTTGATGTTTCTTATAATTTGGAATTTAGCAATTTTTCCCAAATTTTGTGGGTTATCCTTAGCTTGTCTAGAATTGTATTATTAGAGTCAGAGAGATCTATATGGAGTAAAAAGTTGGATTGGTTTTTGCATACATTATCAATATAAGGATGGAAGGGTGGTTTTTGTAGTTCTCCTTCTGTTTTCCCTATTGCTTGGTTTATGAAGTTGTGAAATGTGGAAGTTGTCTCTGGTTTGTGGTGATGTATGGTGATTTAGTTGTGAACGTTTTTGGATGAAAACCTGATTCATGTGGAACCAGGTTATACTGCCTGCACCATGCATAGCCCAACAATAGGTGGAAAAGGGATCAAAGTTGCATTCTGCATCAATAACTGTATTAGTCTCTTTAGGTCCTGCTGTGAAGACGTGCTCTCTGTCTATGCTTTCTGTTGTAGACGATGAACCATTATATAAATGTTAACTTGACTCTTTCCTTTTGATAAAAACCCAGGTGCATGGGGCATGGCTTCCACGCTGGCTTGAAGTTCGAAGGACTCACTACCAGGTATTTTGAGCAAAAATCATAACTAAAGGACTCACTACCAGGTATTGTTAGCAAAAATCATAACTAACCTTCTTGTAAATGGATTGCCGACTCTGCTGTGAATTTCAGTCTCTTTTGGAGAAGTATTGGCAGGAGCATGGGAAACCTGCTATGGACATAGTGGTACAGAAGGTACACATCTTGTTGCTAGTGGATCCTGCTAAACTATTGATTTATTGAATGAATGCTTGTTTGAATTATTATTCTATTCTGTTTATTTTCACTTGCTTCTCAGGCAGTTGAGAAGAAGGCCCAAGCTGAGGTATGGGCTGCTCCACATATAGAAACAGTCAAAACAGTAAGTCAGCTTTGCATCATTTAACATTTGAATCTTTTATTATCATATTAAATTTAATTTATTTATTGAAAGTTGTGAAAGGAAGAAATGGTATGATGTCAAATCCTTTGGGATGTCCCAAAATGGAAAATCAGAGGAGTGTCATATAAATTGAAAATAGATGGAGTAGTTACTTCTTTTAGGGTATACCAGCGTACCCAGCGTGGTCCCACTTCTTCATTCTCTGTTTCTCATCATTTTGTGTTATGCATTGAATATAAAGAGAAGTCACTACATTATGTGGATATATATGATTAATGGACAGTTTGATGCCCAAATCTCTTTTCAAGGCTCAACAATTATGAATGAAGATAGAACTTGATTCATCTGGGAGTTCCTGTTGTTGCAGAATGCGGAATTAATAAAGAAGTGAGAGAATCTTAATTGTTTCTTCTTGTGATTCTGAATTCTGTGCGTGGAGACAGTGGACCGTCAAAAAACTTTAATGAGCATACTGCATTTGGGCTGATTTTAACCCAGCCCATTTATCAACTCACTTAAATTTAACTTGCCCAATTTCTGTCCAACCCGCTCATTTTGGCACTCCTAGGCCTACATGTAACGAGTATGTCATCACCTTAACTCCTCTTCATTAGAAATAAGTACTTGAACTAAACTAACTTGAGATTTACTGATAACAAAGCAATAATGGTACCTTGCTAGATAAAAATTAAATGGTTATATCTTTACTACTTCTCAAAAGGTGAGTTCTCTTATCTGCTAAATGTCACACTCACCGGACATCTGGAGGAGGAACAAGAGTATGTAGGACAAGCGAAAGAGTGGGGAGTACGATGACCTCCAGGATTGCAAAGAGATGCTATTAGTTTCTTAGACGTAGATACAATTATCTAGCTTCAAACGTTTATTTTACCCCTTAAGCTAGTTTTTGTGCTGTATTTGAGGTCAAGATGGAGGATCTTAATAATATCTTATGTTTGCTGTTCTACTCTTTGCAGAAATGGATGCCAGCTGTGAAGGAGCAGTGGATTGTAATGACCACTAACCTTAAGCCACACATGGAGTTGGTTAGAATCAAAGCATTTGAGATTTATGAGACATCTAAAGGCGCCATAACTCCACATCTTGTCAAGGTTCAGGAACTAGCAGAACCTCATGTTCAGGTAACATTCCTTACCTGTTCATTTGAATGAATAATAATTTGTGATATATCAAAGAATAAGTTCAAATAAAAAAAATTTCCTGTTGTTGTACATGAATCAAATGTATAACTTCTACCTATTTTTCCTGTTTTATTTGAATGTGATGTGAGGAAAGCATAATTTTTTACAGGAACTTAAGAAATTCAGCAAGCCACACATCGATCAGGTTGCCACTGCTACAAAACCTCATGTTGAAAAAGTTCGTGTTGCTATAAAGCCATATACAGATGTGGCAGTTCATCATTATGGAAAGTTCCTGGAGTCTGCAACAGTATACCATCGTCAGGTGTGTGAAAATAAAGTGATACGGTAGGCACTGAAATATTCAAATTTTACAGAGGTGTACTTGTGATTGAGATATGCAAGCCATAGTCTCTTTCAAAAATTTTCCAGTATTTTTACCTTGCATCAGTTTCTCATGTATTCAGGTTCCGGTAAACCCTGTAGACCCAAATTAAAATTAAAAAAATCCTTTGAACTCTTTAGTTACATTTCGTGCCTGTCTTTTTGCTGCATCTGTATTCTTATGCGTGAGGGGCCCGTATTTCGAGAAGGGTTTTGCTTAAGCTACTAAATTATCCAAATTAACTTTTGGCGAAATCTCATGCAAATCAGTTGACGAAGAGTGCTTGAGCCTCGGTGTGAATTCCCAACAATTTCTGGTTTCCGAATGTTTTTGTGGTTAAGCTCTGCCTCTAGGGAGTATCTGTCTGAACTCTGTATTAAAAGATTGATCCTTCCCTCGGTATTATCAAATGAAAGACACACATCTTTATGCCGTTAGGGGCAAGGTATAAGGGTTCAGCGATGACAAAGTCTGTATTGTTTATCACGCCTTTATTCATTGAGTGGAAGAAATGATGGCCATTTTTCTTCTGGTGGTTGTATTGGATTTGTCCTCTCTTTTACATTCATAAGATGATAACGAAGAAGAATAACATACCTGGAGTAATACCGTAAGTGGGGTCTGGCTAGGGTAGAATGTACATGGACCTTACTCGTACCTCGTGGAGGTAGAGAGGTGGTTGTCGTAAGGCCCTCGGCAAGATGATAAAGAAGAATGAAAATGTGATATTCTAGGCTTAGAAGAGTAGCTTTTGAACTCGTCGGAAGAGGTTACAAGGCTATATTACGGTTGGAAGAGTGAAATGATTTGAGATGTCCGGTGGAACAATGGATGAAATAGCAAATGACTTTGGTACTATGCATATGCTTGCTTATATTATTTAAATTGTTTTGGTTCATATATTCTAAATCAATGTTCCATTCCATCTGAAGCTGCAAGGTACAGTAGATGAAACACTGAAGAAACATGAGCTTACAAGACCTCTTGCAACAAAGGAGTTTGTCTGGTTTGCTGTATGTATCTGATTATCATATTCTACGGTCTTGCCATCCTGTCCTGCCTTCTTTTATTCAGTTTGATGATCTCATACTTATGACATATTTGCTAATCTTATGTGGTGTAGGCTTCAGCAGTGTTGGCTTTGCCTGTTATAATTCTGATCAAACTTTTATCTAGCATTTTCTGGTTAGCACAGTTTACTCTGCTCCCTTATTTGTGTTTTCACAGTGGTCTACCTTCTGTATTGAAGTGTCTGCAGATCTACTTAATTCGACGAGGCTCAAAACTGTGCATTTAATTATTTGTGCAGTAAAAAGGCGAAGAAACCTACCCGACATGGTCATTCACACCATTCACGCCGTAAGTCCAAGAAGGTGCACACAGACAAATAGGGCGAGGAAGTACAATGCTTTCATCAGAAACCAAGCGCTTTACAGTTTGCAGGTATCACCTTTAGCTATTTGCCTTCTTTGTTTACCTGGCGTAAGTTAATTTATGGATGCATTTATATTTTGAGCTGAACTCGTGTATGCCTATTTCCCCTGTGACTGGGTAGATCAGTTTCACTGTTAGCTTTTCAGATTAAAGGTTAATGGGAGCAGTAGCATGTTTTTAAATTAAATTGCCCCTCTAGGAAATGTTCTGAAGTTCCTTGGTAAATATGCATGAACTTCTTGTTCTTGCTATGAGGTGACTTTTGCAAAAGCAATTACTCCCATCTCAATGTATTATTCATGGATGGAACATGAACAATTCTTGGTGGTATTGTACAAAAATCGACGAGACTAGTGCGAGTTGTCTATTTGGAAAATGTGAGTAGCGACTGTCTAGATGACACTTCAGCGTTTCTATGTTCCATGAGCAGAAATCTGTAAGTTTAGCTACAACAGAACTACATAGCGACAGCCCAATGCTTATAGTCAGCAAGGAACAAATTCATGTTTCAAATAAAATAGTACGGGAAGAAGATCAAACTATATGTTCATATCAAGTGGCCTTTCTTTCATCTTCTTCGACCAGATTTTGCACAACTCGATTATTCACTTCTGTGTATGATGTTGGGTTTATTTCATCTCATTTTGCAGATAGGTTGTGTCATTATTGCACGGGGCGTTTGAAGTATCAGTCGATCTGCAGATTCTTTTGTTCTCCAAGTTCTGCATATATTTTCCATATGTGCATGAAGCGTGAACGACGAAACGAACATTGGGTGTGAAAAATTTACTTTTGTACTTTTATTTACTGTTTCTTTTGCTTTAAATAGTGTTACTGTTGGTGTTTTATGGGTTTTCCCACTACTTTGCTAGGTTATAATGTTGTGAACACTGTATTTTAGTTTTGTATTAAGGTCTTGTGAGTCATATTTGATCTTAGGGGAAAACTTAAAATGGAGGATAAATATAAAGAATTTACCAGAGTACAAGGGTACATTTGTTTCATATTACTATTTCTATATCTTGTTTGAACATTGGATTGTTTTGGATGAAGTTCGAAAATTCTGAGACGTTAAGGTTTTGTGTGCGTAGTAAAGTAAGTGTTCCTCCCGATTTTAATTTGTATGAATTAGTTTGACTAGTTATGAAGTTTTAAAATACATAAATATGTTTTGTAGTTTGTTTATAACTAATATTTATGTGATCTAACTTTAAGTGTACTTAAATTTGTACCAAATTGTATGAATATATATGACTTTGCGTCTTACATGTATTATATCTTGTAGGATACGTGGGTTTATTTATTAATTTTATTTGAGTGTTTGTTTCAGTCTCTCTAATTCTATGAGGTAGCGGTAAGGTCTATGTACAATTTAAGATTCCACTTGTGAGATATTATTGGGTATGTTGTTGTTGTTATTTGAGTGTTTGTTTATTTAATGTTATATTAATATAGTGTACGTGCTTTGCACTTATGAGCTACGTCAATTTGAAAATTATATATAAAGATAGATGTCACTGAATATAGATAATATTCGTGTAAATAAAATTAAATAAATATTATTAGTTTGATATAATAATTTAGTCTATTGTGGTACAATAAAGATGAGAAAATTATAGTTTAGTCTATTGTGATAGAGCAAAGATGAAAAAAAATCAATTTAGTTACTGATAATATAGATATGCTAATAGTTTTTTAATACATAAAATAATAATTTATTATTGAATAGTTAGAAATTGAACAATTAATTGATTAATATTTAATGTAACAAAAGATCTTGAAATATAAAAAGAGTAGTTTAATGTTTTCAATATAATTTTATTTTTAAATTTGTTATAATACATACTTTTACTAATAAAGTATTTAATAGTTAAATTTTTTTATTGATTATTTAT
>JAOTQJ010000102.1:17438253-17449958 GCA_025642045.1 Solanum sejunctum
ATTTTAATATATATACATATATATATATATAATTTAAATATCTTAACAATAAATAAAAAATATATTTAAATATATTAAATATTTGAATATCTATTATGATAGAATATTCACGTAGAATTTTTTATATCTTTAATACTCAAGTGAAGCAAGGGATGGAGCTCGTTAAAAAGGGAGGTAAGTTTTAGGCATGAAATTAAAGCCACAAAATTTAAAGTCATTCATTCAAACTTTAGTGGCTTTACTATAAGGAAAAAAAAAAAGAAGAGAACTACTCAGTCTACTCTCCATAAGCATATGCTAACTTTAGATGAAAATTATAATGGCTCTACCACATTCATCAAACTACAAATTATTTTATATAGTCCTCAAATTAGATGTACTAGAATCTTTAACAAATGCACTAGTTTTAAAAGACGTGATGAGCACGAATGGTACAACTTTTTGAAGGATTCAAACAACATAGACCATCAATAAGAAGTCCAATAGTTGTCCAAATCATGTGTACCATTCTCCATAACCATAAATCTATTCATGGCATTTCCACTACTCATATCTTCATGACCATAACCAGCTTGATCATGAGTTGTCATCATCACATGAGAAGATGAACCCATATCTTGTGTTGGCGGTGGCGGTGGTGGCATTGGCTGAGATGTGGCGGCACCACCCCCACCCCCACCCCCACCAAGATTCAAATTCAAGCCTGAAATAGTGAAACAATTATTACCTCCTCCACCATCTCCTAAGTTGTAGTTGATTTGGGACTGAAGAATTGGCATCATGTTAGACGATGAAATGCCTCGAAAAACCCTATTGAGTTCTTGAATTTCTGGATTGTTGTTGATCATGTAAGTAGGAGGAGTTGATGATGATCTTCCCATGGCTAGTTGAAAGGCATTATGTTGATCAGCTAATTGTGGCATCATCATTTGTGAAGACATGCATATTGTGTTTGGATCAAGTGTAGTGTAGGGGTTCACATGAATTCTTGAAGTGTTATTATTAGGAGGATATTTTTTCACTCCTACAATACTCTTTTGGAATACACGGCAAACCACCCATTCATCTTGCTGGAAAAAAAAAAATTAAATTCCATGCATAAACAACAACAACATATTCAGTGAAATTTCACAAGTGTGGTTTGTGGAGAGTAAAATGTACACAGATCTTAGAGATAGAGATGTCGTTTTCGGAAGACTCTTATCTCAAAAATATCAAGTCCCATAAACAAAAGATATTAGATATGAAAAAAGTAAAAAGAAAAGAGAAAGACGAGTAAAGTGGAAAACAAATATGATGGTATATAAATAAAATAAAAGTAACAAATATAAGACGGCCAATGACAACATAATATATAAATACACGACTAATCCTACTAACCTATTATATATCGCAAGGCCGGACATTATTCTACCCTAATAGTATATAGAACAAGTTATTAATAATCAGATGAGAGAAATTAAAAGTATTATTTTGTTCATTTCAATTTAGATGACATAGGATGAGAATTGGGATATTAATTATTAATTTCTGTAGAAACAATAAATAAAATTCTTTCCACAATAATTTGGAGTTGCACAAGGCAAGCTAACCAGAGCAAGCAAGAAAACTCTTTTCTACAACTACCTCATTTATTTTCTCATGCAATATATACACTCCATCCATATTAATTTATATAATATATTTTTCTTTTAATTCTCCATCTATATTAATTTATATGATGTATTTTTCTTTTTTAATTTTTTGAAAACTATTATTTTCATTCTTTTTTAGTTGTCATGTTATATTTTTTTCGAAAGTTAATGTGACTAATTTTCAAAGTTAAATTAGATTATATTACAATAAAAATTTTGATATTCAAAAACTATATAAAAAGTAATATTAATTAAATTTTATTTTTCATATTAATATGATTAAAAATACATTTTAAAATATCAATTAAAGTTCATATTATATTTGATTATAAGAAATCATGACAACTAAAAAGTAATCGTGAGAGTATGATGTATTTCTATACTTAGATATAATGGTTTACGTTCTAAAACTGGAGTACTTTTCATGAAATGATTTATAGTCATACAAATATTTATAATGTGTTTTAAATCACAAATTTTATAAAAATATATTCTTTTTACAATTTATGTCCAATCAAAATGCATGGGATAATGGCCACACATTGGCCCTTTTCAGTTTTGGTCCTATCCATGATTCATGAGAAGGACAAAATTCCTAGTACTATTAATTACGATTGAACATATGAAATTATTAATATGGTTTCATTTAAATAATTCATTCAATATATATGTTTTGTAATTATTAAACATATTGAAATTGTTAACATAGTTTCGTTTAAATGATTCATTCAATATTTTGTTTTTATAATTATTAATTAAAAAGTACTTAAATTTTCTAAACGTTTGGCCTGACGTATATACACTTGCATCTAGCAAAATAGATAGCTTCTACATCAGAAAGGATTTGATTTTACGAAAAAAGGAAATTTAAAAATGTCATACCTGAAATTTTGAATTTGCATTTAACAAAATATTTTCACAATATAGCTCCCCCCAAATTAAAAGGAATTCATTTCTAGGTAGATAAGCTGTCTTAGTTTTCACATTAATTCTTTTACACTACTACTAATGGTTATTTGACTAAGCTTATAAATGGTCAAGAATGAGTTATAATTTTTTTAATTTATGTATTTTGTAAATACCCAAGTACTTATAAATAGGAGTTAATAGATAAAAGTCCTCTTAAATTTTGAACACTTAAATACGCATCTGAACTATAAAAGGTCTTAATTAATCCTCAAACATGAATTTTTAGAAATATTTATTTCCCCAAACTATGAGAAGTCTTTGTTATCCCCTCAAACTCAAACATGTGAGATTTACAAACACATAAATATTTCTGACTTATAAGTCAATTACACTATATAAATAGAAATATTGCAACATTATATCATTTTACTTTATTAGGTGTCCATGTGAAATAATCATAACAGGTGAAGATAAACAACAAATGTAAAATAATATAATTTTCGTTCTTATCTATATGATGTAATTTGATTAGACACGAAGTTTTAAAAAAAGTGTGGTCTAATAAATAAGTTAGTATAAATTTTTGTGAGGCTTATAAATCATTTTATTAGGTGTAAAATAAAAAATTTAAAGTTAATTATAGAAATATATCATTTCTTTTGCAATTGATTCAAAAAAAAAAAAAATCATATAAATTGGGATAAAATAATTTTTTTGTGCCATGTGACATATTAGGGAGATAAATGAACATCCATATTTGAAGGGGTAATTAAGACTTCTTATAGTTTAGGGAGGATAAATAGTTTCAAAAATCCATGTTTGAGGGGGTAATTAGCTCTTTTCATAGTTTAAATGTGTATTTAATAAAGTGTCCAAGCTGGTGGTATTTACTATATAAATATCAAAGAAATCAATTACTTATTTTCAATTTTAGCATTTTAATCCAAGTACATATTACTCCCCCGTCTACTATACTATTTTGGAATTTCAACATTATTTGTTCAGTTTATGCAATCAAGAGATAATTTTAAATTTAATTTCTAATTTACCCTTATCATTAGTTATAATCATTTTCTTATTATATTTTTCAAGACATTGTATTTATTATACTCAAAAGGTAATTTGACAATTACCCTTATTATTTACTACTTAATCACTGTGCCAAGTCAATATGGGACAAGTAAAGATGAATGGAGAGAATATTACAAAGTTAATTTCAAACACTTGATCTTATCAGTTATTTGTAATCAGCTAATCTAAATGGACTACACTATTACAACAACAATAACAATAACATAGCTAGTAAAATTCCACAAACAAGATTTGTGGAAGGATAAAATATACGTAGACCTACCTCATAGAGATAGAAATAATATTTCTGAAAGACCCTCAACTCAAATATAACGGAGTACACTATTAATGTATCAAAATTGCACACCAATGATAGATAAAGAAGTAAAGAGAGAGGGGTGGAAGTAAATACCTTTTGTGTTCTATATGAGGATTTGGAGTGTATTCTATATTCATGCATTACCCAATTGGTTTTTTCTCCCCTTGGAGCTCTTCCTCTATAAAACACCAATGTTTTCTTCATACCAACCAATTCTGATGAATTATTGAATATCTCTTTGTCTTTGCCAGTAGTCTTCCAGTATCCACTATTTGTTGCTCTATTTGTTCTTACTCCTGTTGGATACTTCCTATCTCTTAGGCTGAAAAAATACCATTCTTTTTCTCCCATTTTTGCCTTCCCTATGATAATTAATTTTTAAAAAAAAGAAATTAACTTCATTATAGAACTTAATTGCTCTCTTCACCCCAAAATAATTAAATATCACCTTATAAAGCAAAGATCGTATGTAGATTATTTTATCCTTCACAATTTATGGAGCATTTTTTATTTTTTTAGAGTTAAACGGGTTTTTTGTTGATACCAATTTTGTCATATACCTTATAAAATATTTCAAATTGTCAATTATTTTGAGACCAATATATAGTTCTTACATATTTTCATAATGTATAAATTTTATTTCAATTATTTTAAACATTTCATATATGAGTTTATGATCAAAATTTAAAAGGTTGACTCTTGAAGTAAGAGCATGGTAACGCATAAGTTGGGACAAACGAAGTAATCGTTCAAGAAATGAGTCTTTAATTCCTTTGGTGATTATTTTGTGAGTAACTATATTTTTTACATAGTTTCAAAATATGTAAATTTTATTTCAAAGATTAATTTGTAATGATTGTAATTTTTGAATTTACAGTCAAAATTTAAAATATTGACTCTCTTGAAATCAGAATAGTGCCACATAATTTAAAACTAAGAATGTAACAATTCAAGAAATGAGACTTTTCTTTGAACTTTGGTTTTCGAAAAAGGAACAAGAAAAAGAGAACTTTGTTAAAATTTTTTGTTATAACAATTTGATGAAGCTTGCAAGTAATTAAAAATGAACCGTAGAGCATGGTTTAATTTTATGTATTTATGTTCAAGGAAGCTTGCATAGAGCGTTATTTACATAATAAGGTTATTAACTATATAAAAAAGATATATAATTGCAAATTACTTTATATAACAAGTATTTATTGATACAAAAGCTGGAATAAATGGTAACATGTTATAATTAACAAGAACTTAGTGTAAAGATTATTTCTACAATTGTATATAGGCATAGCTCCAAGTCAAATTTCAAAACATTAGATTCATGATCTTGATATATATAAATTTCTATTCTATCATAGTTTTTTTTTTCAGAACTCGAACACGATAACAACGATAACAACAACATATATTACTCAGTGAAATCTCATAATAAGTGGGATCCAGAGAGGGTAAAATATACACAGATCTTACTACCATCTCAGAACTTGAACACGATATGTTTGATTAGGAGTGTGGAGTAGAGATACCATTCATTTCATTTTTTTTTTGTTTGAAAAAAAGAAGCAAACTTGAGTATGATAAAAGTTTATGTTAGATCAACATGAAGTATGAACAAAACCAAGTTGTGCTTGCTCTATTTCCTAAAAAAAAAAGGGGGGGCTTATGTCATATGAAAAAAGCAATTTGAAAACCCTAGCTATGGTTATTGTAAAATGCATGCTTAATGACAAGTTGTGAGGATTATTACAAGTTAATTATATACCTGGAAGATCCCATGGCTCAGATTTGTTTAAATCAACATCTCCAATAGCCCTTGCAGTAAAATTATTAGAATCAGAAATCTTGTTCATAAGATAATATGTTATAAGCTCTTCATCACTTGGATGAAAACGAAATCCTGGTGGTAGATCTATTTCTTCTTTGACTTTTCCTTCCATTTTTTTAAATAAAACCCTAAACCTTCAAATTAACTTGTAAGACAAAGAAATTAGTTAGGCTTTTATGATGTATTATGTTGCAAAGAAATATTTGGATAACTTGTTGCTAAACATTTGCTACAAGTATAAGCTTGAGGATTCTTGAATTATAGAGGAAAATATATAGTTTCTTCTTATTGAATTTAAAGATGTCATAATGTGTTTGAGAAGCTCTCACCTACCATGGATCTTAAGGTACACGGTGCCTCATCACCACTATTAACAAGTTAATCAATTAATTAATTAAATGTTTTTCATAATCCATCGCCTTCTAGGGTATGGTGCCTTTGGGTGTAGATGGTTAGGGCCCGAAAGTTCCATATTGGAGGTAAAATACTCCCTAATAAAGGTGACTCTATACCCAAGGAGACTCAAATTTGAGGCCTCTGGTTAAGTATGAAGGAGTACTTACCACTCTATCACAACTCTTATTGGTCTTGACTATGGGTAGCAAAATTAAACCCAACCCGCCCAACTCATTGAAGTTTGGGCGGGTTAATAGCTCACCCATTTATTAGCTCAACCCAACCCATTTTAACCCATTTAAAATTGGGTTGATATATAACACAAATTGACTCGAGAAATCTTGTCAAAATATTTTTAAAATACTTTTTTTTATTTGATATGTTTTATATAGCCAGAATAAAAAATATAATTTAATTAAGTACTAAAATATTGAAAAAAATAAATAAAATAAGTAAAACTTAGTAAAAATTGGATCGGATTGGGTCTTGACCCGGTCTATAATCAATTACCCAACCCATTTTAATCTAAGCAAATTCGGGTTGGATTGAGTCTGGTCTTGACCCATTATGAGGTGCTCAAATTTGACCCAACCCGCCTAATTGCCACCCTTTGTCTTGACCGTTACCATGTCTATATATGTAATGCAAATTAGAAAAATTAGAGGGAGATATGGACATTATCTCTAAAGTCTAAAGTACAAAAATTTGGAAGGGTTTGCCTATAGTGATCCTTCCAAACTAACAAGAAATCCCATCACCTCTAGTAATTGATGAAACGAGTAATACTAAAAGGATGTTATTTCCACTTGAAGATGCTAATTTAGGTAGTGATGTTGTTAAAAGCAAAATGACTCCTTAAATTGTTTGCGCTTTTTTCAATTGTGAAGTAGCAGTTAGTCAATGCAACTTTCGACGCTCATCATGGGTCATCCGAAAACAGTCGCGCTATATTTTTAAACATAGGGGTCAGGCTGCGTACATCCAACCCCACCCTTATCCCACAATGGGCAGGAATCTTTGAGGCATTTGGGGTAATGTTGTTGTTGATGTTGTTAAGTACAAGAGTTCATGTGATGTTCAAATATATAGGCTTGGATTATACAATTAGACATTCTACCAAATCTAATTATGAGCATTTAAATTAGCCTTAGCAATTAGTAGCTGAAACACCAATTTCACAACAATAAGTTTTGGGGTTTTATCCCCCATTACACCTCCAAATGTAAAAATCACTCCAAAAATATCTTATGAATTAATTGGTTGGTATATTCAAATTACTAATCCTAGATCATCACATATTTGATCGCGCTCACTTCTTATTATTTTGAATTACTACTCCATCTTTTCCCATATTAACTTAATTTGTGAGATAATCACACATATTAAAAAAAATATTTAAGGACATAATTTAAACCATACTTTTCACTATTATTTTTTGTGATTTACTATTACCCTTTGTGAAATCATAAATATAAATAATTTAATTTATCTTCTAAAAAATATAAAACTTCAATAAATAAAAGAAAAAATATAAAACAAAAGTTTTAAATATGACCGGACAAGTTGTTAGACACTATTTCGAACCTTTTCCAACTTGCCCAACAAATATGAAATCACTTCTCTTTGGTCTTCCCACACTTGTCTGAGCCCGTTGACTCCTTTGAGGTCCATTTAAGCAGAAAACTTATTAAATGATCCATATATAATATATCGATATTGTATAATTATTATATAATCATATGCACATATATTATATAAAACTATGTATCAGAATAGCCATATGCATCGTTATACAATATTTTTACAATGTAGCAATTCATATTCATCAATGAGTTGATATTTTTTCATTCTCGACCATTCAAATTTTCAAGTTTCGGATATGTATGATTTCGCTCGATTTTTAGGTGTCTTAAAAAATGATTCAAATTTGTGACAGGTCAAATTTAAGCTTTTTCCAAAAATTTCAATAGACATTATAAATTTTTCTCTATAGGAGTCACACTCACAACAAAATTTTTTCGTTACCCAGGATTTGAACTAGATAGGTTTTTTTCATTACCCAGGGCTGAATCACAATTTATATTAATAACTTACTAGCTATTTGATATGTATTGATTGCTTTTCATGGTTAATATTTGAGGAATTTTCACGTATAGCCACTCAAAAAATACCTTAATTATGCTCCATAACTATAATTTGGTAATTATATTTCGTAACTATAGTTATAACAACGATTGTATAATTTGTGCAATATTTATATACGTTTGTATAATTCGGTATACAATTTACAGTGTTACAATTTGATTCGCACACAGCGTTTATATAAATCACGCGAATTATACAAAACTCATACTGTAATTACATCTAGATATTTGCCGCGAGCTATAATTTATTCAAACTATAGTTGTATTAACTAATTAACTAGTATATGCTTATTTATTTGTATAATTTTTTTTCATATTTTAGTAACATCTTTCAAGAAATTTTAATCTAGGAAAATATATATTTCGAGACATCATGTGTTATTAGCGTCTCAAATTCTCAATAGCTTAATAGACTAAATTGCAAATTAAAAAAATTTCATTTTACTTGTCGATATCCTAGTTATATAGTAGTTATTTAACGAAGTACGTAAAGTAATCATGTAAAATAAATTGAAAATCAAAGAAAAGGAATAAATATAATATTTTGAGTACCTTCTTTTCTTCTGTGAGTCTAATCTTAGTTAGTTAAAATTTAATTAGACTTTTGCTATAACTGGCTTAAAAATTGAATAGAAGAAAGTGATTTAAAAAAATCATTAATAAAAATCTCTTACGTATAAAAATAAAAAAACTTTCATAAAAAAGGACATAAAATTAAAAACTTTATAAAAGGCTATGAAATCAAATCCCGTAAAATTTTACTTGTCATATACTTCACCATATATATGTTTATTATTGTTATTATTACAGCAATCCATGTACAATGTCATTATCAATTCATTATAGTATTAATTTTAATTTATTTGTCATAGTAACTTAAGTCGTACAAGTAATAGTTTTTCTTTTTCCCATATTCGAAGGGTTAATTAGTTATGTAGTCATTTACAAATTGATTTGTAATAGGATATTTTCACACAAAAATCAGATTTTTTTCAATTTAAAATTATGAATGACCATTGGTCATTTCACATCATAAGAATGTACTATGGGAGGAACTCAAGCTACTGAGATTTTTATGGATGCAGCTCCTCTTCATTTTTTCTTTTTTCGTTTTTTTTTTAATTTTTATCTTGATAGCTGACACAAGGTATAAGTTATATTTAAGGAAATTTTATCAAAGTAGACAACTTATGTTTTTAATTGACTAAGATTTAATCGACTATTTCCTTTCTCTCCATTTAATGACATAACTCATAAGTCAATTCGGAGTCCGTTTGGATTGGTTGAAAAAATAATTTTAAAAAGTACTTTAAGAGGTTGTTCAGATTGACTTATTTTAAGTCAAAATAGTTTTTAAGTACTTTTGGAGTGTTTGAGTAAATTAAAAAAATGATTATAAACACTTATTTTTAAGTCAAAATAATAAATAAAATAAGTCAAAAGCCATAAGTTAGAAATTCTAACTTATATTTTTTGACTTATAAGTCAAAAGCAATAATTCCACCCAAACGGGCTCTAAAAGCACTTCTTTAAGTGTTGAAACTTATTCTAAAACAATTAGTGTTTACGTGTTTGGATAAAATGCTTAAATTGAAAAAACGTTAATGTGTTTCGCACATAAGTATTGTTAAGCATTTCTTAATCAAAATGTTTGAAATATTTTTAAGCTGTTACACATTATAAAATGCTAATTATTATTTTATATTTTAATTTCTAAATTAAATTAAATTAGAATTAATTTATATTAATTCATCTTCAATATAAATTGATTATATAATTTAGTTTACATGTATAAAATATTTTTAATTTCTTAAATATATAATTTTAATAAAACATATGAAATAGTTGAGATTTTTTAAATTGTATTTATAATAAATAATAGCTATGTTTCTTCTTTACCATAAATAATTTATAAAAAAATAAAAGAAGGAGGAAATAATTTAGAAGAAAAAATAGAAGAAAGGAAAAAGTAGGAAGAACAAAAAAAATGAAGAAAGAAAGAGCAAGAAGAAAAAAAAGGAAAGAGCAAAATAATAATAATAAAAAAAAGAATGAAAGAATAAAATTAGAGAAAAAACAATATAGAAATTATAACAATTATTAAAAATTAAGAAAAAATAAAACTGTTAGTCATACATAAATGACTTTTAAGTCCAAAGGAAAAAAATAAGGAGGAATCAATTTTTAATACTTAAGGAAATGGAAAACAGCCTTAGGAATATTTAATTTTGTATGCAAATCAAAAGTATGGCACTATTTATGTAATCATATTGACTTCCTTAATAATTTACATGGATATCCTTAAATGGCTAGTACTCCCTTATTTTTGGTTTAAAATTTATTTTAAAAAATATTTTTTTTATCTTATTAATTTTCACAAGATTAATTTTAATATATTTTAAGTTTAAAAGGATAAATTTTATAAAAATATTTTTTTATTTTCTTCAACTCTATATTAAAATTGGGGGAATAGTCCTACTTGACTAAGTCAATTTTCTTTCTTTTGTTTATATTGATTAATACATGTCCCTATTATAATTGAGGGATTAATTGCTCAAATGATATCTCAGTTTGGAATAATTGACCATCAATATTATTTGCCTTTTTTGTCCCATCTTCTAAAAGATATTTTACTTTACTTAATTAGCTTCAATTACCATCTTCACCAGACTTTTTGTTTTTCATTGATATTTGACAATATATCAAGTTTAAATTTCAAAAACAAACAAAAAAAGAAGTTCAAATACTAAGAAAAAATTTGAATCAATTTGGAATCCAATCCGACCTAATATATAAACTTCACAATCAATCTTAAAAAATAATCAAGCACTTACGGTTTTCGATTTTTGGTTATTCTTTCTTTGAGAAAATTACGTGAATATGCTAATATAGATATAGTTTGAATTGATTATGTCTTGCAGCAAACGTCTAGCTGTAATTACAATTTGAATTTTATATAATTCGTATGATTTATACAAACCTGTGCGTGACTATGAAAAAATTATGCGCGAATCAAATTTTATAGCAAATAACATACGAGCATTGTAAGTTGTATAGCGAATTATACAAATACTGTGCACGATTTGTATAATAAAATATACAAACGTCATACATACTCTGTGAATTGTACAAATATATACAAATATTAGCGAATTATACAAATTATTTTATAACTATATATAGTTACAAAATGTAATTACCCAAACATAACTATGAAGCATAATTAAATTTTATATGTTTTGCCATTTATGAAATTTGGTCATTTTTCTTTCACATTTCATTCATTGATTTACAACATTTTATATTTTGAATATTTTAAACCAAAATAAAATATGTTAGAATATTGTTTTGGTCAATACTAAATGAACGAAACTATGATCACTTGAGCATTTTTTATAGTTAAAAGGGAA
>JAOTQJ010000102.1:17462380-17475347 GCA_025642045.1 Solanum sejunctum
TGATTGGAACCATTAAGCGATGCCCGATTAAAACCCTAAACCCTAAATCAATTTTCTCGTCGTTCTATCTGCTGAAGTTACATTAACATTCTTGAATGCATGTTTAGTATTATGTAGATATAAAGGAAATTGCAGCGTAGCGAGAGTAAAGGATGTTCAAGGGAGATGGGGAGCATTAAGCCAAGTGACGATTGGTATTTTAGTCGCACAACTCTAAATGGAAAGATATGAAGTTGTTCTTGAAGGCACAACTTTAAAAAAGGCTTTCCAATAAATTCTTGCGTTCCCCTGTTGGTTACTTCTGATATGAATATGGATACTATTTTTTTCTCCTCTTGAAAAAAATATCCGTCAAAGAAAATTATAGAGAACGATATGGCACAAAGTTAATTGGAGTGCACCTTAAAATAGGTAAATGGAGAGATTTCTTGTAGCATAATCTCTTTCATTTCTGACTCATATATGCACAGAAGACCCGCCATGGATAAAACTCTTAAAAGAGGACTCAAAATTACAGGAAAAAGGTAATCTGAACCCTTCCTAAAATGCATAAAAAATGTTGAAAAGGCTGCTAAGCAAATAATATATCCATTGATTACATCTTAAATTGATAGCCAAGGCCATTTACCTACAAGAGATCATCTTCATCCCCACTACTCAACGATTCAACAAGCTCACTGTCATCTTCATCTTCACCATCTGTCACAATTTCCAATATACCAGCTCCATCACCAAAATCAACTCCATCTACAATGAAGTCTCCGTCTTCATCCTCTTCGTCATCAAGCTCGCTCACACTATCATCATCGTTGCTCAAATCATCCGCCTCGCTTTCACCATCCCCGTCAAGATCCGTTCCAAGGATCGCTTCCTCATCAATGTCATCATCATCTTCATCATCGTCTTCACTTGCAGCATCATCAGGGTCTGAATCATCGTCAGTTGGCCTCCTCCGACCAATTTCATACACCCTAGCAGAAGAATACATCTCATCTTGGTCATCCATTGTCACCAGCCCAACAAATGAATCAGTTGGCTCCGTGGCGAAGTCAAGTACACAACGATCTACTGGAATGGTTGCAATGTCGGAGTAATTAACAGCATCCACAGTACGGAAAGCAGCAAAGAGAGGATGTTTAACACGACGTGTCTGGAATGATGACATGACATCCTCAAGATTTCTTCTCAAGATGGCATATATCACATCACCACTCGCATTAAATGTTATTACAGTCTGGTCCAAAGACGGTACACTTCGCAGGAGCCTAAAGTTCCGCAAATCCCATACCTCAGAATTTATGATAACCTATCCACAGAAAACAGTTTCAACAAAGGTAAAACCAAAGATTCACAAAGTTGGCAATGAATGAACTATTGTTAGCATCAGGCTTATCATAATATCCACACAAAGGAAAATGAGTGAAATGTCTTTACCTCATTGCCAGCAGGATGAAAACCCCCACCACCATAGTCGGTAAATTGATCAAAACGATGAATTGGGCCAGAACCACGAGTATCCCATAAGACCCCATTCCAGAGAAGCATATTGTCCGAAGGGCTAAAATGTACAAGGGAATACATATGTCCTCGGCCTGAGGGAATACTGGATGTGTCTGTTAGTTTCAGGACCTCTTGGCAGGTTTGAGTGTCATATAGAAGAATCTCGCGGCGGGATGGCTCTGCAGACAATGCAGCAAATGTAGTACCGAAATTGCTAAATCGAGCAGCCTTACAGCCTTCAAATGAATGCTTAGGCCCAGCTGAAACAGAAGTTGCATCCCATAACCGCACATCATGAGAACTTGAAGACAGGAGCAGCTGTGTCTCAACAGCAAGGTATGACTGTAGAAGTGTAACAGGTGTCTGGTGACTTGTGAAGCTTTCTAAGATGCTGTTACTGTTAGTGTCAAATATTTTCAGCTCCCCAGAATGGGTGCCAGCAGCAATTTGTGAAGAATCTCCCATAAAAGAGACACATGTCAATAAGACACCAGCATCATCCCGGCAAGTTCGCCATGGTCTAAATCTACTGTAGACGAATTGTCGATCCTTACGCTTTCCATGTGTCCCACCATTCAAACTTCTAAACTCACGAGTACTAAGCCGTGATGTCACATTTGATGGTGCATCAAGGCTTCGTTTTGGTTCAGGACATACATGAGGGTGCAAAAGCGAAAGAGGAGGTAACGTTGTGATGGGGGCAGGACATTGGCGATGCTGGTGCTTCAAGTACTGAACAACTAGAGAGTCCAAGGTTAATCGCTCTGCATTCAAGGGTTGTGAATCACTTAGAAGACCATGTTGAGAAGATGATACCATTGGAGTATCATCACCTTCAGTCGGAAAAGCACTTGAGCCAGGTCGATTATGGATCTCCCTCAAAGTTGAAATTGGGGTTGAAGGAACGTTAGGATCTGATGGTAGACCGCTTCTGCGGACTGCATTTGGAGTGACACAAACTGGAGACCTGAGTGTATGTTCACCAGTATTGAGTCGCTTAACTGATGGTATTGATCCACCTTCTTTTAGATCAGTTAACTTGCGTTTCATCGGCAATACAATGGGAGTTTTAAACATGATGTCTGTATCTCCGCCAGACTTAACTGAAGATAGTGCAGTTTCTGATGCAGTAGCTATAGGTGTGGCACACTTTTTCGAATTATTGAATTTGCAGCCTGATGTTGATGGAGAGACTTCAATAGGAAGAGATTTTGAGGACAGACTACGTGCAGATGAAAAGGCTAATGGCTTCCTTTTTGAAGAAAAGACAATTGACTCAGATTTCAATACGCCATCCTCATCCAATGAGGGAAGTTTCGGTTTAGCTGACAAGAATCCCCTAGGTGCACGGCCAGATGGCCACTGAATTTGAACCGACAATGTCTCCTGTCCTGAAGTTTGATGTGCCAGAGATGAAGGAGCAGCTAAAGATGGCAAGGGTGTCAACTGAGCCTCCTTTAGAAGCATAGTTGCAGTATCTGCCAGACCAGAAGCTTGTAGGTGTTCATGGATGAGGAGTAAAAGTTCCCTGAACTCAAACACAGAGGTCAGAAACTAGTATACAAGGCAAAAAGAAGAAAACCATGGTGCTCAAATTTAATTGCATTTGGAGAAAACGCCATTACCTTGAATGATATGTGATTGGAGTAGCAGCAGCTATAGCAGCTCTCTCTATACGCCTTAATGTTGGGGTCGCAGCATCTGTAGCAGCCAGGGAACTTGCACGGCCAGAATTAGTTACAACCTACAGAAAAAGTGAAAAAGAAACCATAGTCCTGCAAATTAATAGAAAGGGGAAGAGACAAAAGACAACTCTGCCGAGCACACCTGAAAGATGAATGTATAATCATCCAAATCAACTATACCATCCCAAATGCCTTGACCTATTTTTTTTGTTGTCATGATATATTTAGTTAATTCTGATCCTTAAGTCAAAAACTTCCCTTTCTCCAAAAATTAAACTGAAATGAACTGACTACTGCACAATATGATAATGATGACGAGCATCTCATTCCCATTACTACTCCACCTCTTAACATTTCAAACATATTAAGGCTTCTCTATCTAAGACCAACAATACTCCATTCACATTTTCTCCTCACCATTTGCTACCAGCTACCTTACTCAGAATGAAAATAGTACTTGAGCAATGCGTGTGTGCATGTCATGTAAGCCAGCCTTAGAGATTACAGATGTGTTCTTCAAAATTATTAGTGTGACACACATAATATGCCTAAGAAAACATGGATTGACAAAAGGGTTAAGAATGGAGGGAGAAACATACTTCTTAAGACACACACTTGAGACCCCTACAAAACGAAATCCAGATGTGGAGAAGTAGAAATGTTTAATTGCAGGAATAAACCAGTAAATTCTCCCCCCTCTCCCCTCCCATTTCCCTTCATCCAAAGAGATCATCAAAATGATCGTACCATTACGTTTGAACGCATCAGAAAACCAGTGAACATACATCCCACCCCTCATTCAGTCAATCCCCTGTATTCCTTTTGCCCCAAAGAGTTCATCAAAATCCAAATTTTCATACAACTTCTTCATACCCAAGGCCCCTCTTTTCCACCCCATGTGTTGAAGAAATTATACAGAGGAAGAAACAAGGACTGTTTTCTTACCCCAATAAGCTCAATAGCCACTTGTGCAAGTTCTGTTTGCCACCGGTTCTGTTCACTGCCGGGAGTCTGATTTCCTGAATCTCGTATGAGTTCTGACAACTTTTTCCCAACCTAGAACCACAAAAAGAACAATACAATTGAAGTATATTTGAACATTCAACACCAAAAGACCAAATCTTTCAAACTGATAGGCATAAATGGTCATCGACGTTGAGTCTTGGATATATTGATTTTCAAGTACAAGAAAAACTTGCAGAAACTATTAAATGTTCATTCTAACTGGGCTTAATTACGGAACTCAGATCTGCACTAGCAATAATACAGAACTAGGTACAACAACATACCGAGTGAAATCCCACAAGTGGGGTCTGGGGAGGGTAAAATGTACACAAACCTTACCACTATCTCATAGAGATACAGAGGTTGTTTCCGGAACTCTCAACTCAAAAATATCAGGCTCCAAAAGCAGAATATACTAGATATGAAAGAGAAATGGTTAAAGCAAAAAGCAAGCAATAATATACAAATACAATAAAAGAAACAAATATGAGACATAGAATAACAACACAAGATATAAAGACACGAGTGAACTTATCCTATTAATCTACTATATCACAAGGCTAGACATCAACCTACCCTATCACCTTCTACCCTGATACGCGACCTCCACTCCTTTCTATCTAAGGTCAATGTCCTCGGTGATAAGGAGTTGCAGCATATCCTATCTAATCACCTCCCCCCAATATTTTTTCAGTCTGCCTCTACCCCTCGGCATAACTCCTAAATCCAACCTCTCGCACCTCCTAACAAAAGCGTCGACATTTCTTCTTTGCACATGCCCAAAAAGTCTCACTTTCCTCATCTTGTCTGCCACTGAGGTCACCCCTAACTTCTCCCAAATGGTCTCATTCCTAATCTTATCACCCCTGGTATGTCCACACATCCATCTCAACATCCTCATCTCTGCAACTTGCACCTTCTGGATAGGTAAGTTTTTGACTGGCCAACACTCCACCCCATATAGCGACGACAGCCTAATCACCATCTTGTACAAAAAAACTAATCCTTTAGGGGTCGTTTAGTGTAAGGGATAGAAATAAATAGTCATGACATAATAAAATAGTGAAGGAATAAAATTTTGGTATCTTGTTTGGTTGCCAAGTTTGGGATAACTTATTCCACCATTTATACCACAGTGATGGATAAGTTATCCCATATACATAGTGGGATAACTTATCTCAGGATAGCTAATCTCAGGATAACTAATACTGAGAAAAGTTGTTCCCCACCAAACGACCCCTTGAGGTCAAGTCACTCACAAGCATATCCCCTTTGAAATGAGCAAAACAAAAAATAACAATAAAGCAACACAATATCCAATAAAATCGAAAAAGGCAGTTCACGCATGAAACTAGGAGCTCATTTGGGTCAACAAGTTGAAGAAAAATTTTTAGGCGTTGAAGCTGATTTGTTTTAAAAAAGTATTTCAGTGTTTTGAGAGAAGCCCTGAAATAAAAGTAAGCAACTGGTTTGTTTCGTAAAAAGCTTAGCACTTTTTCTGTACATCCTTAAAGCTATTTAGATTTGAAAGTATTTTTACATTAAAAAAAGGAACTAATAATGCAAATAGAATAAAGATATAATTAAAGTTACACCTAGGAAGAGTATTTATTAGGGACAAACTAGTAGAAAGATTGATCAAACCGGAAGTGCTTACAAGCTATAAAACTGCAAGTTTGGGGTCACATCTAATGGTTTTTGGCTGATTTTGATTTATAAGCATGTGGCATATAAACATATTTGGTATTTACATTTTCTCTAATGACTAATTGCAACACGGAGACCCCATGAAGTGGGATTTCACTGGGTATGTTATTGTTGTTGTTGACTAATTGCAACACAGGATCAACCTTGTAACCATTTCAAGAAACATCAAAGATGAGAAAATGTTAGAATCAAATGAATGCAGCCAAAATCACATAAACCAGTTACACACTGACCCTTATAATCAACAATGTCAACCATGCAGGAAACAGCAATTATGACGTCAGACCAACATACCTGAAGTTTTGTTAATATATGCGCAATTGTATCATCTCTTGCCAAACCAAGAAGTACTCGGCAAGCAAGAGCACGAAGACAATCAATTGCAGCTGGAGGAGTAACTATCCGTGGCTGGAGGAGCTGCAGGAGGACCTTAATACCATTGTTTGCCCGAACAGCTTCTCTTGCTTGGCGGTAACATTGTTCAAGCTGAGCAGCAAGGCCAGCACAACCAGCTCCTGCACCTAGTGATATTCTTCGATCTCCAACTAATCCTGATGTCACTGTAGACACAGGCCCTTGAGAAGTGCTACTGACCGCGGATGTGCCAGGAACTGCTGTGCTTCCACGGTCTGATAAAGTAGACTCTCTATTTTCGTTCTGACTGGACATATTAACAGCTCGATCTGGAAGAAACCGCTCCGCATTTCTGTCCCTGGTCTCGCTTCGATCTGCAGTCCGCTCTCTGGTCTCTACACCATGAGTATTTGCAGATTGGATAGCATTGGTTTGCTGCGCTTGTGAAGATACAGAGGGTTTATTGCTGATTGAAGGTGGAGGACACACGAGACAGACTAACACATTCAATGCTGCTTCAACAATCTACCAACATCAAAATAAATGGATAAACATCTGGACCGCTGCAACAAAAAAATGAAAAGTGTATTGAGATCATACCTCAGGTTCTACGTAACCGGCACTGTTAGCTGCGTCCAATATAACAGCTATGCCCACACGATCATTGCTTAATGTTGCATTTACAATAAGTTTACGGCTGTAAGGTACTAAAGTGACGATATGAAGTACACCGAGAGCATATTGAAGCAAGTCATGCAAATAACGCTCAACAGGTGGAGCCTACATCAAAAAAATAATAAGTAAACCAGAAAGCATATGCAGTAGAAAGAATGAATAGTTTATAAACGCATATACTACCTGACATAATTCCAACATTGTAATATGCCCATTGGAATTTAAAAACTTATCAACTACAGGCCACCGGGCTCTGACCGCTGCAGGACCAAGTCTCCGATCTTTCTGGATCAAACGGAAAACTGCATCCATAGCCTCATTACTAATGTCAAGAGGCTTAGATGCAGCCCTCACACTTGGGATATTTCGGGCTGCACTGCGAACACTTTTATTAGGACGAATCGAGTCCACCAGCAAGAGAAGATGTGCTCTGAAGTACTGCCGAAGTGCGACACATGTGTGATATGCAATCTGCTTCTCAGAAGCAGTCAGCACCTCTGGTGGTGACCTATCACTCCGTAATGACCCTGAAGCAGTTAATGCCCCAGAAGAAGCCCCAGATCTCACTAATGCAGCATCTTGCAAGAGATTGAGCATTTTCTGTAATCCATCCTGAGCATCAAACGCATCTATGACAGCTCTGAAAACAAATGCAGCTGCAAAAAATAAAGCAGAATTTTTTCTGGCTTGATCTTGAGGACATTCAAGAAGCTGAAGTGCCAACTCAACCACCTGATGGATAATGCTTGGAGGAAGAGCACAAACACGTTCCATTATTCCCTGTGAAATCAATTTTCACAAGTTATTGAGTCGGCAACTAAAATGTCAAGAGCCATAACGACTCAAGATTTAGGGGACAGAACCAAATTATAACATTAAAAGGAGTAGGAAAATGGACAGTGACTGTTACCTGAATTGACCCTATAGCGAATAAGCATGAAGAAAGACCAGAAAAAGTCTGAGGAGCTCTTGGGGCAGCAAGCAATTTTTGCATGCCACCACGATCAACAAATACTGCAGCAAATTTCCGATGTGCAGCCAAAGCACAGATCAACTTCAGAACATCAGGCAAAAGAAGCGAAAGCTTGCACTTCTCTTTATGTTTGGAATTGCGCTGTAGTAGCCCAATACAAACATCCACTCCTTTTTCATGCAATACAGGACCAAGAACTTCAACATACTCTCCCAAAATAATAAGACACTGTATGCAGAACTTCTCTCTCAACTTTGCAAGAGAGTCACTATCCAGTATGAAGAATTCATCAACATCGTCATTTGCTTCTTGCACTGCTGCTTTTGTGTCTTGTGATTCACCTTCAGAAATAGCACTCCTACAAAATATCAGCACCACACTAATATAAGTAACTGTAAATCACACAAAGTAGCAGATGAATGCAAAATAAAATGTCCTGTTTTCCTCACTGATCAATTGAGGATTGCTCATACATAAAGATGACACCAACCTTGAAACTTCAACAGCAACAGCAGCATCAATGACTGTGGATGCAGCTTTTGAAGCAGCCAAAACTGCAGCCTCCTCATCATTTGTCTTCTTAAAGTCCTGAGATACAGAGATAACATAGAAATTAGATGGTCTTAAGATAAACATAACTAACACTGCATAAAATATTAAACTGGATAAGAAGCGAAGAAAAACCTCAAAAGCAGCACTCTTGACTACTTCTGCAGCAGCATCACCAGCTGCTTTAACAGCTTCAGCTGGAGCATTAGCTGTTTTTGCTTCTGTTTCAGCAGCACTAACAGCTTTCTTCACTAGATCTGTGATATCCTTGGAACCGACTTTACACTCTCGGAAACATTCATCATTTTCATCCCTCTCCATCGCAGAACCATCAAAATTTGTCCTACTCAAATTCTTCTTGTTATCGGGTGCTCTTCTCAATTCTTGATTCCGGGTCAAATTTCTGCTGCGAGATTGCCCACCCAATCTACTTGCAGACCCTGGAGAGGTCAAAGCTGCTTCATTATCCAGAACACCCTCAGTCACCCTTCCCCGTCCTCTGTGTCTTGTCCACCCACGATTCACCCTGCGTCTTGATAAGTCATCTCTAGCACTCTCGTCATGTTCGTCTTCCCTTAGGGATCTGTTAGCAGGCTTTGCCTTTCCATCACGTAAATCTCTAATATGCCATCTTTCTTCACCATCTGCATCTGCCTGATAATTATCATCATCCACAGCCATAGAATCAGGTGGTTCTTCATCAGTCCGACGTTCATCCCCACGAATATGCCTAGTGGCACTTCTATCGCGATCCTTGTCCAGAACTTGATCACCATGAAGTCCATCTTCCACTACTATGGGAATATCCAAATGAGAACTTTCTGCAACTTGCCTAACTCTACTTCTACATTCCTCTCTAGCTCTTACACCAGCACCAGTACATGACACTTTTCCATCCAACAAAGAAGTTGCATCTCTTTGGCTTGTAGTGGTGTCCCCCAAAATTCTAATCCGAAGATAGTGCATAAGTTTTGCAGGGAGCCCAGATGTTAATACATCTTCAACTACTTGACCGCCACTACCATCAATAGAGCAAAGAATGAATATAATTGCAACTGGGTATGTGTTATAAAACCAAAAAAGGTATGGGTCTAAAAGCATACCTCGCCAAACATACAGCAAGAAGTCCAGTAGAGTAGGTCTTCAGCATCTCAGAATCAGAGGACCTCCGATCACCTGACTCATACTTCCAATAGTGATCATCACCAGCCAAACTGGTTGTGTCATCCATTGTCCAGCTTTTTAAATTTTCCAGCACAGGGTCTTCAAAAACATGTGGATACTGGATTCCATTTACGATGCATTAATATACATGAATAATTGACCAAAAAAACCTTTAAATAAAATAATCAACAATAGAACTCTACCATCCATGTTAGTGAACAGCTAAAAAGCAGCCTTGAGACAGCAGCCTTCACAGAAACTGAATATCTCCTCTCAGATAGGAATTTTGAAGATATCAGTTCAAAGAATTCATCATTGTCCTGCAGGAACAGATGATGGGAAGTAAGCAGTTAATATTGCAACACTCGATACACGTACAGGAAAAGAAGTAAAAGAAGAAAAGTAAGAGCTACTAAAGCTACCCGGATAAGGTTCCCTAGCCGTCCAACATTATGAGAAGATCGGCCATTATTTGGGGCAGAATGACCACTCTCTTCCATGTAGCTGCACTTAAAAGAGTGAACAAATATGTCATTAGTCTTGTTTCATCCAGTGAGACAAAGCACTGATTTGTTTCACCTATCAGATGAGAAGTTGATGTATAAGGATAATACACACAGGGGAGAAGATCTAACCCCACTTTGTTGCTGTTGACTAAACTCAATTATCACGTTTTTCCAAAATTTCCAAAGAAGGGAACAATCGTTGGAAGGTACTGACTTGGAATTTGCATTTGATAACAAAGAAGAAGAAAAAAGAGGCATATGTAGAAAATAATTCCTAATCTCATTTAGAACGTCATAATGTAGAGGCCATGAAACCTTATTAGATCTCTGCATAATCTGTGAGAACGTATTTGATGTACCAGATGTTCCATCCCAGCATACTCTTCATGATTATACATATACAAAACTTCATTTTACTTATAAAAAAATGTCATGTAACACTTCAGTAGTATCCCACTACACATAATAATAAAATCATTAGGTGATAACTTCTTGATACCCATCTTAAAACTGTGTTGAAATAAAATAGCATTCTGCCTTTCAACTTGCTGGTACCAAACACAAGATGCAACATATCAGAGATTTACTGCAGTTTCAAACAAACATAATCCGCATAATCTTAAACATCGCAACAACTAAAAATCAGGACAAATATGCAGCACTATGCAAAACCATCATAAAGGCAAGATTCACACACCCTAAAAATCGCGGCAATCCTCATCACAAAATGGACACTGGGCACAACTATACTGAAAATGCAATTGAACTAGTTCCACGAACCTTATTCCCTTGATAACTGATGGATTGTGCTTTGAGCAATCAAAAAACTCACCCAATGACAAGAAATGATGGTTTCAAGATTTTGGCCTCTACAATACTGGTACATAGTTTCCAACCCACTTCATTGACCACTAAACGACACTCTTAGGTGTGAAATTTCTCCAAAAACAATGACTGCTCCCTCTAATCCAATTTATGTAATACACTTTCATTTTGACTTGACTTGTTTAAGGAAAAAGAAAGACTTTTGAAACTCGTGGAATAAAAAAATTCTTCGATATTTGTTTGGATGAGATTCATTTCACTAAAGGTAAACGAAAATTTTCAAAGTTACATTGTTTCTAATTATAGAAAGATAACAATGACATTCTTTTGGGAGTAGATTAAAAAGGAAAGAGTGCCACATAAAATGGGATAGAAGTACCTTTCTATATTTAAAAACAATTTAACTGTACATTTCTCATTTTATCCTTAATAAGTGTTGTGTTGCATGAAATGGATGTGGAAGTAAGGCTTGCCACAGACTATTACCAAGAGAGAGTCTTAAGTATCTTGGGTCTATAATACAAGGTAGTAGGGACATTGACGATTGTGCCACACATTGCATTGGCGCGGCATAGATGACGTCTTAAGTGATAAGAAGATACCACTTAAACTTAAAGGTAAGTTCTACAAAGTAATGATTATACCATCCTTGTGTATGGGATGGAACATTGACCAGTCAAGAATTCACATGTTTAGAAGATGCATGTTGCAGATATGTGGATGCTGAGATGAATGTGAGGGCATACTAGAAGCAATAAAATCATAATGAAGTTATCCGGGAGATGACGGAACTGGTCTCTGTGCCAAACAAGATAAGGAAAATTAAACTAAGATTGTTTGAACATGTGCAGAGAAGGCGCGTTGACACCCCTACTAAGGAGGTGCAAAGACTGAATGTAAGGCGTACACAGAGAATAGAGGTAAACTGATAAAACTATTAGCAAAGGTGACTCAACAAAATATGGCGCGGTTTAATATTACCGAAGATATAACTCTAGAGAGAAGAAGCAAAGGTTGCATAATAGGGTAGAAGGTTGACACAGATGGAGTGTTTCCTGCCAAGCCAATGTTTAAGATTGTTAGTGCATGTCATACGCTAGTAGTTCTTGCCATTATGTTGTTAATTATGGTTTGATTATTACAATGCTTTACTATAGTTACTATCTCTTTCTTGCAGACTTTCCAATGGTTTTGTTATTAACAACTACTCCCTCCGTCCCATTTTATGTGGCACCTTTTGACTTGGCACAGAGTTTAAGAAAAAAAGGAAGACGTTTAAAACTTGTGGTCTAAAATCATTCTTGGATTTGTGTGGTTGAGAATCATTTCATCAAGGGTAAAAAGGGAATTTAAAAGGTAAGTTATTTTCAATTAAAGTAAGGTGACATTCTTTTTGGGACGGACCAAAAAGGAAAAGGTGTCACATAAAAAGGGACCGCGGGAGTATGTTTTTTTGTTCAAACTGCATGGATTTATTAACAACTACGTTTTCTTCATTGTTTTCTTTTTTCTTTTCCTTGGGTTTGATGCATTTGAGCCGAGAATCTTTTAGAAACATCTTCTCTATCTCTATGAGATAGTGATAAGATCTGCATGCACTCTACCCTCCCAAAACCGCACTTAGTGGAATTTCAATAGGTATGTTGTTGTTGTATTTTTCCCTATATCAGATAATTTATAACCATACAAATATTTATAGTTTGTATTAGACCACAAATTTCAAGAAGTTTTTTCTTTTTTAACTTTTTTTGAGCTTTGATGTGTCACATAAAATGAGATGGAGAGATTGTAAGCTTGTGACTTAAAATTTTGATCGAGAATTTTGTTTTGGCATGAAAATAAAGAAAAGAGGACAAAGCCACATAAGATTGATAATCTAAATTTAGTTCTTTGCTCATATCCACTTCCAATTTGTTTTCTCAGTCTAATTTAAAAGACCCGTTCTTAGCAATGGTCAATATAAAAGTAGAAACTTCAGTTCTAACATCCTCAAACTTTCAGCCTTATGGTCAATATAAAAGTAG
>JAOTQJ010000102.1:17508463-17519695 GCA_025642045.1 Solanum sejunctum
GTACAATTCCATTGATTCTCTGATGGTGGATGGTTGTAACACTGATGATCCTTCTATCATTAAAGAGACAATTAAAAGCTTCTACCAAAGTTCATATACAGAATCAGAGGATTGGAGGCCTGAACTACAATTGCAAGGGATCACAAACATCAGCGTGGAAGAGCAAATAGAACTAGAGAGTCCTTTTGAGGAGGAAGAGATCTTGGGCTGCTTAAAACTTTGTGCTATGGAGAAAGCACCTGGACCTGATGGTTTTCCCATGTCCTTCTACTTGTATTTCTGGGAGACCTTGAAAGAGGATATTATAAAGGCTATCCACGAATTCTATGCTAGACAAAAGACTGAGAAGAGCTTCAATGCTACTTTTGTAGCACTCATTCCCAAGAAAACCGGGGCTGTTGAACTAAAAGACTTCAGACCAATAAGTCTGATTACTGGTGTTTGTAAGGTGATAGTAAAATTACTGGCAGAAAGGTTGAAAGAGTGATTGATAAGCTTGTCAGGAAAAATCAAATGGCTTTTATTAAAGGAAGACAAATTATGGATGCTGCTCTCATTGCTAGCGAGTGTGTCAATTCCAGGTTGAAAGGGAACATCTCGGGGGTATTGTGCAAGTTGGACATCGAAAAGGCATATGAGCATGTAAATTTGGGTTTCGTGTTGAATACCTTGAGACAAATGGGTTTTGGAGAAAGATGGGTGGGATGGATAAAATTTTGTGTAAGCACAGTGAGATTTTCCATTCTTGTAAATGGAGAATCTGTGGGCTTTTTCTCTTCAAGCAGGGGAATTAAACAAGGTGATCCTCTATCACCTTTTTTATTTATCCTGGTAATGGAGTGTTTTGATAGTTTGATGAGGAGGTTTTCAGATTAGTGGAAACAACAGTGATAGTAAAGAGATCTGTCATCTCCTTTATGCAGATGACACAGTGATCTTTTGTAAACCACAGGAGGAGCAATTTAGATTCATTAAACTAATTTTGTTGTTTTTTGAAGCTTCTGCAGGTTTGAAAGTTAATTGGAGAAAGAGCAATTTATATCCTATTAGGGATGTTACAAACATCCAGATGCTAGCTGACATTTTGGGCTGCAAAGTGGAGAAATTGCCCACTATATACCTTGGTATGCCTCTAGGCAATAAATACAAGGATTTGGAGATTTAGGACAGCTTAGTGGAAAAGACTGAAAAGAGACTAGGCAGATGGAAGGCACAGTACATTTCCATTGGTGGTAGACACATCCTTATCAACATAGTCCTAGATTTTCTCCCAACATGTGTTATGTCTCTTTTCACACTACCTGCTAAGGTGGCTAAGAAATTGGGCAAACTTAGGAAAGATTTCCTATGGCATGATTGCAAAGAGAGCAAGGGTTACAATCTGGTCAAATGGAATACAATTTTACATAGAAAAGATAAAGGTGGTTTGGGCATCAGAGATTTGAGGAAGCATAACAATAGCCTTTTGATGAAATGGTTGTGGAGCTATACTAAAGAGAGGCAAACTTTGTGGAAAGATCTAATTAAATGCAAATATGGAGAGGATGGATTCTGGTGCAGTAAGGTAAGCACAGATGCATATGGAGTGGGAGTTTGGAGAGCTATTAGAAATTATGGCCCAAGCTAGAACCAAACTTACACATAGGGGGTAGGGGGGATGGAAGGAAAAGTAGATTCTGGTGGGATGTATGGATCAAACAAACCCCCCTAAAGGAACTATTTCCTGATCTATTTACTCTGTGCACCAATTCTGAGGCAATGATCACTGATTGTTGGACAGAACAAGGCTGGAACCTTTATTTCAGAAGGCTTCTAAATGATTGGGAAATAGAGAGAGTAGACAAATTATTGGAGGAAGTGAGGGATTTTGCAGGCACCAATACTACCAAAGATTCAGTAAGATGGTATCATAGTGAGGATGGGATCTACACAGTTGGCAGGGCATACAAGAAGGAGTACAACTTGCAATGGAGTAGATACCAAAGTTTGTGGAAGCGGATATGGAAGAATTCAGCACCAACAAAAGTTAAGTGCTTCACCTGGTTAGTCATCAGAAAGACATGCTTGACACATGAAGTTTTGAGAAGGAATGGAAAGATCATACTTCCATGGTGTTCCTTATGTGGGAAGACAGGGGAAACCAACAGTCACCTATTCTTACATTGTACTTTCACAGCACAAGACTGGTCCATGTTTCTCAACCTTTCTGAAGTGAAATGAACTATGCCAGAACACACAACCAATTTACTAAGTTGCTGGATCAGGAGAGGAGGTAGCAAGAGGCAGAAGACTTGGTGGGATTTAATTCCACACTGCATTTAGTGGACAGTGTGGAAGGAGAAGAATAGTAGGAATTTTAAAGATATATCCAATTCCATTCATAAGGTTAAATGGAATTGCATTGTATCTCTATATTTTTGGTGTAAAGAGATAGGATTAGAGGATTCTGATCAACTTTTAGATTTCTTAGGATCCTTGTAAGTATTGCTCTTATTGTCCTTTTCTATTTTTCTAAAGGTCTCCAGCATATCCTTAATGTTGAAGAATCCAATGTTACCAATTATCAAAAGAAAAATCTAGCTTGTTATTTATTTGTTTAATTTTTGTGTAGGCTGAGTAATGCAGCATTTCTGATAGCTTTATCACTCCATGGAATTCTTCCTGTACCTAGAACCTGAGTCGTGGTTCTTCATGCTAAAGAAGCATTTTGCGACTGCGAGACTGTCAAGACCTAGTTGCCTGCTCCATAAGATATGCAAAGTTTAGTTAAGAACACTTCCCATTTACCATAGCATCAACTTCCCAGTAGATATTAATCTGATTTTGAATCTATTTAATAAAATCCATAATGCATGTGAATGTCAGTCCTCCCTCCTCCATGAAGGAAACGCAGCCAAAAATTTTCTTTGTGAGATGTTTAATTGAGTCAAGCAAAGTCCCATAATTTTAGTTACTTTTTCATGAGGATTAGTCCTGGTTGGATACAGCATGGTAAAATCTCTTGCTGACCATATTGCTAATAGCTTCCGTATGAATGCTGTCTTCTACTAGGTAGATGGCAATGCGTGCCGCTTAATTATTTTTCACCTTTGAAAATGTCAAAAAAGATTCTATATTTCTTTCTTTTTTCATTTTCCCTCCATTTTTGTCACTTTCACACTCTTCACAATTGAATTTGGTTCTTAATTTGTGCAACTGCAAATGATTCTTGAGTTCCAACTTATATGAAAGGTATCACAAATTGTATAATGGTTATTTCATTTCATCTTCGTTCTTTGACTGATATGCGTGTCTACATGCTGGTACTGGTCCGGTTCCAAATAAGTAGAAACAGTACTGGTCCTCATCCTTTTTATTTGTGAAATTAATTTGTGCACATATGTTTCAGCTTATGTTGTTTAAGGTGTCTGCTTATAAAAATTGTCATACGTTTCTTCTGTTGATATTTTACTTTTTGGTCATTGAACATTTGCAGGGAGAGAATGGAAAAATGTCTGCCAGTGATCCAAATTCTGCTATTTATGTGACCGATTCAGCAAAGGAGATAAAAAACAAGGTTAGAATTTTAAGTATATTATTGCACACCTTCTCAAAAAATATATTTTTTCATACACATCATATGTCAATGTTTGTATCGTTTTGGAAGGACATCCGTTTTGTGCATAATCCTGCTTTTATTGATCTCCTTTTTCTATGTTGTCCTTTCCTTCTTGGAGGAGGTAGGGAGGATTACTAGAGATAGACATTCTATTAAATTCATGCACTGAATGGTGTGGCATAGTGGTCAATGAAATGGGTGCAAACCATGGAGATCAGGGTTCATATCTCAGTAGAGTTAAAAGAAAAAACTTCGTGATTTCTCCCATCTATCTTGCCTAAGCCTTCATGGATAGAGTTACCTGGTATATGTGTTGGTGGGAGGCTACATAATACTTTGTGGAATAGTTGTGATGTGTGCAAGTTGCCTCTGACATCACTTTCATAAAGAAAATCATTAGAAACAATGCATGCTGAATTGAGCAAGTTAATTAATAAAGCGATTGTTGTACCACACAAAGTATGACATTCAATATTGGAGGATGGAATAATGCATAAAACTTTTCAAATAAGTTGTTTTTATCACCAGTTGTGAGTCTTTTCTTGATTAAATTTAATAGAACTTCAGATTTTGCATCAGTATCCTTAATTCATTACACTAATTTGGCAACAGGGAACTCTTCGAGATATTCTCGTCTATAATTGATTGTTATTACATATAGTGTCTAGGAGGACAGGAAAAAAACAAGGAAACAGTGGAGAATAATGCATTCTCGTAGACTTCTAGAAGGGGTTAAGTGATAGCTTTGGTTTAGAGGAAGATGAGGAAGACCTTATGGTCTCCAAAATATTTGCAAATCCAGCTGTTAGCCTGGAAATTGAAACCATATTTTCCTAATAATTAGCATTACTGAACTTGTGAAAGCAGTGACTTTTAATAATGACAAGCGGCTGAAGACATGATAAATGAGATTTATGAGTATAAAAAAACTTATATTATGGCATTGGCAATGGGCATATAATCAAGGTCATCTCGTTGCAATAAGGAAAAAGAAAAAAAGAAACAACAACAACAACATAATACCCAGTGGAATCTCACAAGTGGGGTCTAGGGAGGATAAAATGTACGCAGATCTTACCACTGCCTCATAGAGATAGAGAGGCTATTTTTGGAAGACCCTCGTCTCAAAAGCATAACAAAAATAAATAGATCTAGATCTATGTAACAAAAGGTTTTTATCAGTAAATGGTCTGCCTGTCAAATTGAAAAGCATAATACATTTTTAGGATTATGGTTATGAATGTAGAAATACTTTCTCCTGTTTGCCATAATTTCCACATAGGAGGAGGATTATATTTTCTCCGTTGGTAAGCATTTCATTTGCTACTGACCAAGTTTCCGCTGTCACTAAATAAACAAAATATATAAAGAAACTAAAATAAGAAACTAGGATGAGATTTTGCACTTGGTCAAGTTATTCTATGGTTCCAATCTTAGATGTTAAAAAATTTCGCCTCAGTAAATGTGAACAATTTTCGTGGCCCCGGACTTTGGTCTAGTGGTATGCGTGATGTGTGGGTTTAGGCGCACGTCATGGGCTCAAAACCTTCCACAAACAAAAGCCTGCTATTTTAGTGGAGAAAAGCAAAGGGGTGTGTCCATTGTCCATGAGTTTCATACCTTGGTCTACTGCCCCCTCAGGACTTTTTTAGTTATAAAAAGAATGCAATCGATTGCTGTTGGGTGCTGGATGGTGAAATTTTGCTGATACTCACCTTCACCTTCAATGCCTTTTAGATGAAGAAACTGCACTATGTGGGAATTTTATTTTCATTTAGCTGGTACATTGTATGGAAATTGAACTGATCTTGGGTCATTCACTGTCGCTGTTGGACATAGTGTTGGATGAGTTCTCTTTACTGTTATTGTTGACATTGATAATTGTAATTGAATTACTAATTTCCCAACCTTTTTGGTAAACAATGATATTTCTTTATAATGATATTTGTGGCAGACACTCTTAAATTGAAATATACCTCGTTTAATACTGGTGATAGATTTTTCTTCAATTGCTTTTTCTGTGTCATACTTATTTCTCTAAGAATAAGAAAACCACAGCTTCCTTTGTTCTTTTTAATGTTTTTGTTCGTGGCGGAGTGGGGAAGGGGGTGAGTTACTATGTTGAGGAAGATTCAGAAGCTAAAAGATAAAGAAGAGAGAAACCATAGAAGAACAACCAACCTTACTGGAAAAAAAAAACAACTGAAACCAAACCAAGAACTAGAATTGTAAAATTATGACTACATCATGATATTGTACCTAAAGGGAACAAATGAACATACTAAGCTAGAAGAGGAATTAATTCTACAAACATCTTTTAGCTGAAGTAACTAAAGTTGCTAATAAGAAATAAAATACTCTTAAGCTCCCAAAAGCTTCATCCAATTCATTCTTAAAAAAGGACACTAGCTGAATGATTATTGATAGTTGTGATAACCCAAACGCCAAACAAATTCCCTTAGTAGTTAGCCTCTACTGAAAATTAAGTTAAACAAGAGTTCTTGTCACAAGATTCCTTTGATTTAAGAAGATAAATTGGCCTTGGATTTCCTTGTTTGGTTCCTCCATAGTCTTCAAGGTGATGATACGAGATTCTTTGGGCTAAGCTGTGGAATTGCAATTTCTTAACTTGCATCCTCATAAATGGTCACTTGAAGGATTCACTTGACTTGTTTTAGCTTCCAGTTATGCATCATATGTCCTAGTGTACGAGTCCAGTTCCACTAAAAGAGTTCTGACTAGAGTTGTCAATATGGGCTAGGCCCGTTGGGCCGACCTAGCCTAACGCGTGATTTAGCAAAGTTGGGCTACAATTTTTGGAGCCCATTTAAAAAATGGGGTTTTTAGCCTGGCCTGAATAAGTCTGTTGATTTGTGAGGCTTTTGCCATATGGGTTGGGCTGGCCCGTAGGCCAAATTAAAAAATAATTCAAAATAAAAATAAAATAGAGTATTAAAAATAATGAGAGTCCAAACTCAAAGTTCATTTAAAATTTTTAAATATTAAAATTTAGATATAAATTATATTTTTATAATATATACTTCCTCTATCCATCTTTACTTGTCCTTAATTGATTTAGTACATGGATTAAGAAACAGTAAATAATATGAACAATTTTACTAAATCACCTTTTGAATATAGCAATTACAATGTCTTGAAAAATATAACGCCAAAATAACTACTATAATTAATGAGAAGGGTAAACTAAAAATTAAAGATAATTTCATGAAGTGGACAAGTATATTGGACATCTCAAAATAGTACAGTGGACAAGTAAAGATGGACGGAGGGAGTAATAGTAACACTAATACTATGTAATATTGTCTTGTTACTATTTATTTTAATATGTTTAAATTATAATTTAATTTAAAAATTTATTTAAAAAATATAAGAATAAAAATCTGGAGGCCCGGCAAGGCCCGTGGCCCATGTGCAAATGGGCTGGGCTAGCTATTTTCTAGCCCATAAAAAAAGAGCTAGCCCGGCCTGGCCTGTTAAATTCCAAAGCCTATAAGGCTAGCCCGAATGGGCTAGACCGGCTCGTATTGACAGCTCTAGTTCTGACCTACGTAAATTGGAAGGTGAGGCAATTTTGAATTTTTGAGTAGTTCTTATGTAGTTTTCCTAAATGGGCATTATCCTTATTGATCGCTCTATGCTAAATAAGTTATTTCTATAAGCATAATAATGATCCTTTAAATTGTAAATATGTGCGGATAAATTAGTTTAGCACCATCTTAATTCTTAATTTTTTTCAATCAATGAATACTTAACATTCAAAAAGAAAGTTCTTATGTAGGTTTCCTAAATGGACATTATCCATATTGATTTCTTTATGCTAACTAAGTTATCTCAATAAGCATAATAATGACCCTTTAAATTGTAACTACGTGCAGATAAACAGATATGCATTCTCTGGTGGACGAGATTCAATTGAGTTGCACAGAAAGTACGGAGCAAACCTGGAGGTAACCAAATTTATACAAATCCAATAGCTAATTCATAGGATGGAATGCATTTCTACTAAATGGCTGTACATACTTGAATATAGCAGCTTGTACATGCAATTTCTCTCTGCCTGTTTTATCTCTATTGGATCAATATAGTTAACTTTGTACCATCTAAGCCACGGAAAAAAAGACTGCAAACTAAACCTCGTCTTGGATACTATGCAGGTTGATATACCATTTAAATATCTTAGCTTTTTCCTGGACGATGATGCAGAGCTGGAACACATTAGAGAGGTTAGTATTTATACTTTCTTTTAGTGTTTCTTTACTAACTCAAAATTTACATTTGTTCCAGGTTTTAATGTTGAATTCAGTTCATGCATGGATACCGGCAGTTGATATTACCATTAATACTCATATGTTCGGCTTGCAGGAATATGGTTCTGGTCGTATGCTGACAGGTGAAATTAAAAAGAGGCTTATTGAAGTTCTTACAGAACTAGTCGAAAGACATCGAATGGCTAGGGCAGCAGTGACTGATGAGGTAACTAACAGTAATTTTCGGTGAAACCTAAAATTAAATAGACTTCTGAATTTCAAATTACTCATTCTCCATGTTGATTTACCTTGGATTATCAATTCAACTTGTCACGACTATCTCTGAATTTCAAATGAGTTGATTTTCTCTTTAGTGACCAAGGGATTCAAGCTTGGTCTGCAAGCTTAAGTGAACACAAGGCGATTGAAATTAGCACCTCTTTATCTGCATGCTCACCTAACTCATTATTACTGAGTGGTGTTTTCAATTATTCTTCCTCACACGAGTCACTAGATATATTAAGGTTGTGCTGCGTGCAAGCTGGCCCTTGCACAAAAAAGAAGACATGTCGAGGGTGTGAAGGTCTCCACTGATGAGCATGAGATTCCATCAGGAATTATTTCGACACTCAATTTGATGCTTCTTTTTCGAGGCCTTCTTAGAGGGAGGGAGTCGAGGGTTCTGCTTTTTCGAAAGTTCTCTTTCCTGCATGTTTTGCTTGTCCCGATTACTGGATCTCTTGTCTCCTTTCGATGCTCGTCTCATATAATATTTTTTCCTTTTCTTTTCTGTTTTCTGCAGATGGTAGATGCTTTCATGGCTGTGAGACCACTTCCTAATATGTTCAATTGAATGAACATCATTCTTTTCCATTTACTGAGGCTTTTCTTCTTCAATTGTAACATTTTTTTCCTCTATAGTTTGTTACTAGTTAACTCAAGTTACGTTTGCAAGAACAACGTCAAGAATATGGATTTGTGGCATATTTATTTTCTAACCCACTTGTATCCCCCTTTGTTTGTTTTTTTTTCAAAAAAAAAATTAAGATTATAGTGAAATCCCACTTGTTTTTTCTGGCTGGTCTATTTGATGTCTGGAAAACATTTTTCTGCCTGCACACTAGCTGCTGCAATTACCAGATGCAGCGATACTGGACATGATTTGAAAAAAGGTTTTGCACTATTTATATTACAACTTTTATTATATTTACATACTATCATTGCTTTCAGTATTGGTTGTTTTTCTTTTTTTTTTCTTTTTTTTTTTCCTTTTTTTTATATATCTAGTATCTTCTGCTTATGGGGTTTGATTTTGATAAGAGAGTTTTTCAGAAATAATCTCTCTATTTCTATGAATTAGTAGTAAGGTCTCTATAGATTTTACTCTTCTCAGATTTTACTTTTGATATGTTGTTGTTGCACTATTTATATTACAACGTTCAAATGTTAAAAAAAAAGTAGTTATCCTAATTTTCGTAATTTTTTATGATTATAATATAAACGAAAAAAGGTCTAAAATATCTCTTAACTATGCTAATTGATGTTAAGAGAATTGATATAAAAATATCCTTCGTTTACCTGTTGGACCAACCTTTAGGGTCTCTCTTGTCCTTATTTATAAGAGTTAAGAAATTTTAATCTCAATTAACAATCTCATTAATGATGTATCACTATTCTATTTGGCTACACTAATATTTTATGAAATCAAGTAAAAAAAATTTCAACCCCGCTCCACCAAAATCACTGCTTGTAAACGGATTCAATTTTTTCAACCCCCAATTCCCAAAGAATCCATTCATTCTGGTCAACTTTTAACCTAGTTAAAAATCATATGCTCATCTCTATTTCTTCTTCACCCAAATTTGGTTGTAGTAACATACGATCATAATAGCGAAATAAATCCTATCACAAACTTAAAAAGTTATCACAAGACAAGATAATATCTTATCTCCATTAGTCTTCTACCTCAGTATGTCAAAAATAATTTTTTTAGTACTACGTATTTGATATAATAATATAATTATCCTTTGTAAGTATGTCACATACTCAATGACAATCTATAATATATTTTTCTAGTTTTTTTATGTTACTTGATCCGTTTTTTCTCCAATTATTATATATTGTTAAATCTATATTATATCAAATAATGACTTGTATAAATTTAATATCATACAAATATAAATATAATATATATGCATCATGCTTTATTTTTGTATTTTTGATATATGATTTGTGACTTGGCTACTAGTAATATTTTCTGAGCAATTTTGTCATTTATTATGAAATTTTAATTTAATTTATTTATCCTTTTTTTGTAGTTTGTTATATATTTGAAAATTATGTACATAATAATATTAATCATAATAATTAATAACTTAAGAATATTTAAAAGATATAAACATATTCGCTTGACTTTCAAAATTCTATTGGTGTCATATTAAATGGGAGCATTTTTCTAAAATTATATTAAAATTACTATAAATTAAAATATTTAATAACTTAAAATATTTAAAAGATATATTTAAAAATTGATTAATTTTTTGTAACATCCCGTAAGATTACTAAAACGCCCCTAAGATGTATTATGCGCACAATGCGTCTTCCAAAGCCTCGATGGGAAATTCGAGACCGAATTTGCGATCAGCTCGAAAATCGAGTTAGAAAATGATCTCGACCCGATTTAAGAGCAACCAGGTCGAAAAATAAAATTTTAATTTTTGCTCAAAATAGTAGTAATGGCATGATGAGGAAAGGCGTAGAGATGCACTTGTATTTTTTAAAAAAATTTGAACGAAAATTGCAATTTACGAAAATTTACACTTAAAACGCATTTGTTGAATGCAATTTATGTGTAATTTCCTGAAAAATAGTTTTTCATCGCGTTTTGAATTTTTCAGTCAAAAAATTCATAGGTGCGCACTCAGTTCGCGTCGCGAACTGGGCTATTCCGAGGTGAATTTTATTCTTTTATTACGGGAAGGGCATTTTTGTCCTTCCTAACCCATTTTTAAGTTCCAAACTGTATTTTTAAGTATAAATTTATACAAAAGGGTTTCAAAACCCTTCTTTTCATAAGTTCTACGTAAAGGTTCTTGAGAGAAGAAAAATTCGAGAGTGGAGGGTTTCAAGCTCGGGTATGAATTCATGAAGAAAAACTTGGTTATTAGTCATTCCAGGTATGTAAAGACTACCCAAAAGCATGGTATTGTCCTTCTATGTGCCAGTGTAGAGTTAGAATGAAAAATAAATGTCTAGAAGCCTTAAATTATGATTTTTTGAAAGTTCTTGCATATTTGCATTAAATTCTTGGATATTATCTTGAGTTCTTGAATATATTCTTTAAACTATATTTTCATATCCTAAATT
>JAOTQJ010000102.1:17529665-17541399 GCA_025642045.1 Solanum sejunctum
TAGTTAATTAGTTGAAGTTAGCATTAAGAGATGATAGTATAGATGAGGGTACATAGTTAGAAGGGTGTGGAATCAATCTGTGCATAAATACACTGTGTGTATTCAATTGTACTGTTCAGAATAACACAGATACACAATTCATTTTTCCTCTCTGCTTTCTTCTCTGATTTCTGCTCTTCTTCTCCAAACCACCTCTCAAGTGAGAGGTGAGTTTCTTCATGTAGTTCTCATATTTTGGTATATATTTGGTTGTGGAAACTAGAGACTGGTAATGCTACTGCTGCATAGTTGTCCATGGCAATTTGTTCCTCCACCTTTCTTTTGCTTGGCTTGTTCATTCTCTCTATTCCTTTGGTTAGGAGGGTGGGTGTGGGTGTTGGTATCACCTGGAAATTTGATGGATGAGGTGTTATGAACTCTTAATGATCTTAGAATTCGTAGGTTTTACTTTGGGGAAAATAATAATACTGGTCATCTTACTCTTTTGGGGCATTTGGTGATTAATTCTGATAGAAATAGCTTCTGAGGGATCTCTAACCATATCTTCATGACCCATCTTACAGATAAAGCATCAGCAGGTGATAGTAAAATCATTTTGAAGTCCTCATCAGTCAAAATAGCGGTAGTCAAGAAGCCAGTCTCGGACTCCAACAGCAAGGTAACAGTAGAAGGAAACAAGCAAGATGCACAGAACACTGGTGCTGCGACAAGCAGTGGTCTACTCTCGCTATGTCAACAGTATGATAGTGATGAGGATGATTGATTAAGTGACCCCTGCAACCTTTACATGTCCACAGATATATTTGCCAAAACTATTTATTAACAGTGGGTTTGATTTTCATCGGGTTTGGTGTTTCTATGGGCACTTGAAATGTATGCTAGCTCGAGCTTTGGCTCTCTTCACCCCGCCTGTCTCTCTGTAGAAGAATGACACTGTTCTCTACGGTTCTTTCATTCTGAGGCAATCTCAGGGTCTTTGGTGCTTCTCAACTGTAAAATGCATACGTTATATTTTACAACCATCTCAATGTTGATGCATGGCAGACGCCATTTACTCATAATACTTTGCTGCTTTAATTTCCTTCTCTTTACCAAAAACCAAAAAACCCCACTAGGGCAGGTTTTGCGGCGCCTAAGTGTCTAGTCCTGAGGGTTGTGCACGGTGAAACCTTCTTTTTCTGGCTCTGGGCACATTCAACCTTGCTATTGTATATTAGACTACAAGTTTTATTTAAAGAAACTTCTGTTAAATTATGCGTCCATTCACACATACCTAAATTGAGACAGGGAATGTTTTTCTTTGTTTGGCCTTTCTAGTGTGTTTTGCACAATTTATCCAAATTAAGCTAGAAAAAATTGAAGCATTGCTACAAATGCATTAATGTGGATGTCTTTTCCGTAACTCTTTTTGAAGTTCATTTGCTAAATGAATGAATGTCATTTAAGTCTTGTAACTTGAGAAGATATTTAGTATGAATACACGATAATTATTGTATAAATAATACGAGTAAAAATATAGAAGAAAGAAATAAAAAAACATTCTCTCCCATATTTTTTTATCTAAATAACTTGTTTTATATTATATATTATTTTCTATCTAAATATTTTGCTTTATATTATATATAATTTTTATATTGCTGATATTTTATGACACAGCTTTTGTAATCATGATTTATCGAAAGGGGAAGGTTGGTAAGTAATTTTAGAAAGAAAATTTTGTAGCTGTAGCATGGAATCGGGCTTTGCATATCCAGGCAGTCCGACCCGATGAAATTCCGAAACCCTAGCCACCAGTATGTTATTCTTCTTGATAACCCACACTATAAATCCCCCCAAAAACCTAGCAATGCTCCGCCCGTCACAGTGTCTCCAGCTCTTGGAACTTGAAGTAATTTCCTGCTATTTTGACATCATTTAGGTAAAAATCTTCCCCTTGAAATGTATAGTATTATTACGATATTTATGTAAAGAAAAGGTGATCAATTAGCCAGTCACACACTCATCGACCCCGATGTTTTACTCCGTGTGAATGGTCAGTATGTCACCAATAGTAATCTCAATAGCCTCCTTCTGGTGAATTGCGTTTATATTCTGCTTTCACCGACGAGGCTATGAACATTACATTCTTCCCTGTGAATTGATTCGAGAGTTATAGTTGATTTCTAAATGAATAATTTGGGCTTAGATTGGTGGAAATTTTTAATAGTCATGGAACCAGTGATTGAGTAGCTATACCTCATGTATTTGGATATACAGATCTGGAAATTGACAGATGTGTAAAAGTTGACCTTAAGAAAATGCATGAACAATGTTTTACAGTATAGAACCAAAAAAATGAAAATGAGGGAGGGCAATAGATACAGATTTCATTAGCTTTTAGGACATTGTCATGAATGATCAGTTGAAGTTTTGCAGATTTATTCAGTATTAGTGATTAAAAAAAGAGATATTAACAATTTGAGTTTTTCTTAAACAATTTGACATTGCACTAAACAAATAAATAATTTTGACTTCTTTGTTCTTTCTACGTTAGCGCACAAATATAGTAAAAAAAAAGGAAAGAATGCATGAAAGTTCTTGAGAAAAAAATTAATTGGGGTGAATTGGCAAACATATATTATGTGAAATTGTTGATTCACATATTTAATTCAAGGCAAAGCAGTAATAGTTGGAAGTGAAAGATGTTGAAAATTTTTTCATACTCCACTCTACTTGAAATATTAATTCTATAAAAACGACATTAAATATATCATGAAATTAGTTTTTATAAATCATTGTATCATTAAATGTCTATGCATGTTTTGCTCTTGGTGATTTTTATATATAGAGAGAAGTACTAAAAATATGGGAGGTCCGACGATGTTTCCATCCGTCGAGGCTTCTGAGCAGCCCAAGGGTAGTGGTGCAGCGCCTCCAGTGCAGCAAAGGTATGTGTATGCCCCTATGAGTTTTTGGCTAGAGTTCTGTCGGACCAACGACAGACTAGAGCCATTGTTGATCAGATCGTCTAGAGGAGGCCGCATGTGATCCATGCTCATGTGCAACAGGCAGTGGAACAACGTTAGGCTGAGCTTCTGGATCGAATCAGCATCCTGCAGGGCCATGTCAATACTTTGGAGGGGTACTACCATGATATGTTTGGGAGTATGTTTGGGTATGCAATGAAAAATATTGTACAGACAGTGGATGACATGAAGGCTCAAGTTGCCCAGCTTCTAAATCAGTACGCTTGCACTGCGACGGCCCCACCTCCGAAATCTTGGATGAACCTCTTTAATGCTCCCGTGGAACCTGTTTTGGATGAGACATGGGGCGCTTTTCCCGCCCCATCTGTTGCATGAGTGCCACCTCCAAACGAGCCCAAGAAGAAGGATAAGGGAAAAAGACGCGGTCACCGTAGCAGCCCTTCACCTGATCCATAGTTAGCGGAGGAAGAAGAAGCTGCTCAAGGCAATGAGAGCCCAGTGCCGAGCAGTCGTCGAGTGAGAGGATCGGGAGTGGCTTGCAATAAAGGCAGCAAAAGTAAGAGCCGTTGGGAGCACCTTTGAACTAGGTGCAACTATTGATGATTGGGTCCCTATCGGAGGGTCCGATCCTGAAGGTGTGGCTGACGCCTAAGGTGTCCCAGGTATTTTCTACGCCCTATCGGAGGGTCCGATCTTGGAGGTATGCTTGTATTCATTACATGCCAGGAAATGTACTGATTAGGAAAAGAATGCTATGACAGAAATTGGGGGTTTTCAACCTAGTCTAAGTACTTGAGACCATAAGGTGAGACTATTCTGGGATCTACAACAAGGTGTAAAAATAGCATACATTCTGAGACCGGAAGGTGAAGAAAAAATGCATCTAAGAAGGATTGAAAGGTGAATTAGATGTTACATAATTGTTGATCTTGTATACGTAATTATGACCGGATTTACTACACAAATTGGGCTGTCGCATTGGGTGTCATGGGGATCGCTATCCTAGGTTCTCATAAGTTGTTCAAAATCATAAATTGTTTGAAAGCTAGTTGTCCTTTACTTTATTTTACATTAGTAATTTAGCTTGTGAAAAGAATCAACCCCCCCTCCCTAATTTACGTAATGCATTTTTAGTTTGAGAATGGTTATTACAACTAAAAAAGGGTGTTAATAGATTTATTGTCACGCATTCCCTGTGGAATGGACCTCAACTCTGGTTGAGTTCTATATTTGACCAATGATCGCTTTATTATTTCTGTTGGAGTGTAAGTTTGGGCGTATCGAAATTTGGTGTCGTTGCCGGACACATTATTAGTTTTGTTCCTAAACTATTGATAGGATTAAAAACACCTCTCAACTTGGCGAACTAAGCTTAAATACACCCTCAAACTTGACAGAGTTATTAGTTTCGTCTTTAAACTATTGATTGGCTTAAAAACATCCCTCAACTTAGTGAATTAAGCTTAAATAAACCCTCAAACTTGGCATGAATTATTAGTTTCGTCCATAAACTACTGATGGACTTAAAAACACTTCTCAACTTGGCGAATTAAGCTTAAATACACCCTTGAACTTGGCGTAAATTATTAGTTTCGTTCCTAAAGGCTTAAAAATAGTTTAGAGATGACTTTTCCCTTCTAAAATCTATTGTTCATCCTGTTAAATTGGCATTTCCCTCTAAAATTCGTTCATCCTGTTCGTCCCGAAAAGTCATTTACACACTTTAACTATTAAAGTGATCTATTACACACTTATACTACTTAAAAGTGAAATTTTTTAACCCTTCTTAACTCAAACTCAGATATTATGGAGAGAGTGAGTCCACTCGTCTTGTTAGATTAATACTCAATTTGTTTTGTTTTCACCCATATCTTTTCATTTCACCCGTATGCATTATTTAATCCATTTCATCCAGTTCAACTTTTCCTGAGAACAAACAAATCTTAATCTCCCATTTTGATCCTAAATCGAAGAAATTCTTAAGATTTCTTCAGCTTTTTTTAAACAACAAAATAACCTATTATTACTTGAACAAAATTTTTATCTCTAGATTTGAAAGACTTATCAGTGTGGGATCTACAGTGCCAAGAAGAGACCCAAAAAAAATCAACAGTAAGGATTTTAGAAGAAAATTTTGACTTGGTCTCTACATCAGCAATTTTTGCAGGCACCATTTGTGTCAGTGTCGTGATGTAATCTTTTTCCTTCTTGGAGAGTGGATGGTGACAAGATTTGGAAAAGGACTCGTTGAACCTTGCTTTCCTTTGGATCTATTTCCATTGTGCCTACCTCTCTCCAAAATAGATTTATTTTTTCACAAAAGTTTTCAACCATGAGAATAAGAAAGCATGGCAAAATTTTCTCACTCCACTACTATGCTTCTTCCCCAATTCTCCAATAATATAGTGTCTTTTTACAAATATCGTTGCCAGTTCACTCAATCCTCGTATATCATCACACTCCCCATAGAAGATGTAGAAAACTATAATATTATTAATCACCACATAATACTTTGTCAATCAACTCATAATCTGAGAAAAAAATAAATTTTTTTATGGAAAAGAGAGAGAACTCAAAATGAAAAAGAGAGAAAGGAATAAGAATTTACTTTTGATTCGCCTTCAATTTGGTGTGTGGATATCTAAATTTTGGTTGAAGAACTAGGGTTCTTAAGATTTTTGGTTGATAAATTTTTTCAAAAGGCAATAGATTTTGTTTGCTTAAAAAAGTTGAAGTGAGAAACTTGCAAAACTCTTTGATCCTGAAGGGATGATTCATAAAAGGAGATAGAACAAAGCACATTTCGCTAAGCTCCAAAAGAATGACGATATAAATGTGTAATAGGTTTATTCAAGCGACAATGTGATTGATTTGTTCACTAAATTTTTTCCAACTATAACTTTGAAGAAGATGGTATACAAGATTTGGATGACGAAGATTCAAGTCTTTGGATTGATGCTCCGATTAGAAGAAGTTAATACGCAATGTACTCTTTTTCCCTCACAAGATTTTATTGAATTAGGTTTTCCTTGTAAGGTTTCTAAGGAGGCATCCAAAATGCATATTATTAAACATGTGTACTTTTTTTTCTCCTACTAAATTTCATTTAATAAGATTTTGACGAGACACATAATCTATCAAACAAATACTCAAAGTGGAGTGTTATAAACATGTTTGAATTATAATGAATGTCTATTATATCAATTCCTTTAAGAGTTAGAAATCTTTTATTTTAATATATATCTAAATATTTTTTAAGAAAAATAAAAAATCTTCTCTTCTCTCTACTTGCTGCTTCTTCTTACTTTATATTTTCATAACACTCTTAAAATTTTATGATTTTTTTTACAATTTTCTTAATCTAATCAAATGGGCTAGTGGAAAAAGAAGAAGAATAGATTGAGTGCGTTATTATATCATAGATATATAGAAAGCTTATCAAGCTAATTTATGTGTAAAATCTTTTCATAGTATAAAAGGTCAGATATTTGATATCAAAATGTGTACATATAATTCTCATATTATAGGAATATTTTATTGTTATTTATGTCCAATTTTATTTAAATTTAAAAATATGATATAATGGATGGATAAGGTCAATATTTTCTTAATTAAAAATGGGATGTTTACAAATCAACTATTAATCAAAATTAAAAATTAAATTAAATTAAATTAATTATTTTTTATTATTAAAATCAAATCAAATTAAATAGAATATATATTTATCAGTTACCATTTGATTACAATTATATACAAAAATATAAAAGATGATTCATTCAAATGAGGAAAAGAAATTCATATTCATGCAAAAAATAAAATAACTAATCTTGATGTTATTTTAAATTTTATAATTCTTATACTATAATTGTTTTAAGTTAAACTTTTATATCATCAATAATCCAACGCACTAAACAATATAAATTTATTGAATAATGTATAAATTATTCATATTGCTACACAAACAAAAGACTCGTCATATATTTTTTTAAAAAAAATTAAAGTTTTGCATTTCTAGCATTAAAAATTATCTAAAAAAATATATATAATTACACATAAAATCAAACTAAACGTAATCAAATAAAAATGCAAGTACAGATACCGACAAAGGAAAAAACTTAATTCTAATCCATGGCGGATTTGTATTATCCTTTCCCTAACCAAAAAGGTTTAGGGAGTCTAATTTGTGTTATATATACGATAAACAATTCCAACTGGAACCCAAAAGGTTTCAGATTTTGTTTTTAATCAGTCATTATATTCTCCGGCCAGCGAATATGTCGAACAAAGCGGTCTTAGACGGCGGCAATGGTTTCAACTCCGGCAGCGGAGCGGCGGCGGGGGGAGTGAAGAAGGACATTGTCGAACGGAAAGGGGAAACTGAGGTCAGGTTTGTAGTTCTGGAGGAGCAGCTGGTTGAAATCGCGGAGAAGCTAGAGGAAGCACGCCGGACTATCGACCAAGTATATCAACATTCCAGAACATCCAAGATGATAGAGTTGAATTTATAAGGACATCAATTGACATATTAATTCCTATCTTTTCATCATATTAATTTACAATCAATAATAGATAATTTTTGAATATTTTAATTTATATTTAAAAATATCAATTAACTTAATCTAATTTAACTTTAAAACAAATCAAATTAACTTTCGAAAAGATAATTAAAATGAGACAAAAAGAAAATTATTTCAACTTAATTTGTTAGAATTCGATTATCCCTTATATAATAAAAGAGCGAGTTGAGCAACCAAACAGACAATTTTTTGTCAACATTCGTGCCTGCTTGTTTCCTCGTATACATTATCGAATCCAAAATTTTTTTATGGATTTTTTATTTAATTTTTTAAAATAGTTACTTAGTTCAATTATGATTGTACAATATTACCTCTAATAAATAATTTTTTGAGTTGCTTTAACTATAATTTCACTATAATGATCAATTATTTTAAGTTAAGTAACTTATTGAAATTAGGATAAAGCAAATTTCTCTTTAAACTGAACTAATAAAATTAAATAACTATTTTAATATCATTCCGTGATTATATTTGTGTAAAAAAGAAAGTATTTAAAATCATTTAATCATTAAATTAAAAATTAAACATATAATAATATTTATTGATATTAATTTTACACTTAATAAGAAAATATAATAGCAATTAATTATATTATAAAAAAAAAAATTATAAATAATTATTAGCCTGTACATTGCACGAGATCGATCTTCGTAGTAGTATGTATATTAATAGGTACGTGAGTATATGAAAGAACTAAACGAAAATAATAAAATAAGTATAATTAGTAATTACATTGCATTCTTCCCTGTGAATGAGCTTTGGATAATTTGGGTTCCGCATGAAAATTTTCGGATCGACTCTTAATGAAAAACATATTATTTTTTACTTCAAAGAATATATTTTTTTTAAAAAATAGAATTTATAATGAAATATGATCAAATTTATGCTTTATATCATTAAAAATTTCAAAAAAATAATTTGTTATTTATGTTGATTAGTAATTTTTTATAAAATCATATTATATAATATATAAAGAGATGTACATCCCACTTACGTAGCGTCATCAAACTTCATCACATCTTTTTAATATTAAACATTTCAATTCTACACTTGTCTTCCACCCCTTCTGTGTTTCCTCATCTAACGCACCCTTTTTTCACTAATATCAGAAAGATTCGTCCGTTCACTACAACGTCGATCCAAAAAAAATCCACTCTTCATCCTATCTTCACTGTTTGGACTACAAAGAAGATCCTTCGCTTGTCAAGAATATCTTTCTTCCCCGTCTCATATATCTATAGATGTCATTGAGACATTTAATTAAGGAAAGTTGTTGGGAAGAAATAGGAGAGATTACTCAGGAATTAGGAAATTTAGTAGGAGTATGCGTTGGAGTTTTGCAATGTTCCTTAAACATGAAGGGAGAATTTTCGAAAACAAAAGATTAGTTTGATAAAGCAAAATACATGGAATTGTCTTAGGAATTTCATGTGGTGTTGTTCCTCAGGAAGGGCTCAAGAATCGTCGAAAGTAATAGATTGGATTGGTAAATCAAAATACTTGTATAGTTTAGATTGATGAATCAAGATACCTAGGACCTTCAGAAATTTCATGCAGGTCATTTTTTAGAAAGAAAGCGAGAACTGTCAGAAGAAGTAGACTGGTGAATGAAAACACCTAGAGAGTTATTAGGAATTTCAAGTGGCATCTCTTCTTAGATAAGGCTTGAGAATTATCTGAAGAAATAGATTAGATTGGTAAATACAAGAACCTGGAGATTCAAGATTGGTAAATCAAAATAATTGGAGAGAGCACAGAAATCTCAAGCGGCTTAGTTCCTTAGGCAGGAGTGAGAGTTTAAGTGATATCGTTCCATAGACAAGGCATCAGATAGTGTAGATTGGTATAAAAATAAAGAAACCATAGAAATTTCAAGCAACTTAGTTCCTTAGGCAGGTGTGAAAATTCAAGTGGCATTGTTCCATAGACAACATTATGTCGTAAGCAGCAGAAAGTTCACTGTTTGCATAAGATGATTGTCATGGACCACTTATACAAGATTTAGATGGCTCCTCACGATAGGACTATAAGAAAATGATTACTCTATATCAAGAATAGCCTAAACTTGTAATTATCAGCTGTAGTAGAATATCTAAGATATGAGTAAATAAAGAACAATTTCAGTAAAAGAATTCTGTATATGTGAAAAATGAATATCAGTACCAACATATCCATTTTCAAGTGTCTCTGGTACAATAATCTTCAACTTTCACTGTAATCTTTCCAGTTGTTGTCAGATAACAACACAAATACTAAGCTTGTCGATGCTACCTGTGGCTTCAGGAAAGAGTGTCTTGTGCTACAACTCATTTTGAATGATGGAACCATTTAATAAACTTGGTGCTTGATGCCGTGGAACAGGACCAGAACCAACTATCGGATTCTAATTGTCGTCTTCAACTCTTCAGGTTGCAGAGGAAGAAAAAGTGAAGGTGGCGGCTTGGGTGTCGACAAAATATGAATATGAAGTCAAAATTCAGAAAATAATTTTACTCATTGATAGAATGTGATGCAATTAAAAGAACTCTTAAGCATACACAAAAATTTAAATCAATGGTACTATTAAATTTGTGAAAAAAGTTGTATCAATCACCTCAGATAAATATAGAAAAGTAAAAATTGAAAATTTTCATTACTTGGACAGTATAGACTTACTTCCTACATTTGAATAGGAGAATTTTAAAGTGCATCACTCTTTTCAAAAAGTTGTCAAACGTGGATACGCACAACCTCTTTTTTCCTTTATATTCTTTTGTTTGTGCGGGAGTGACGCATTTATTGTTTTTTTGGCGTAGTTCATCTGGTCTATGTAAACAATCTCAATAGGGTAAAACTTGAAAGCAATAGTAAATTTCATTTGTCCAATGAATAATGCAGATTACGAATGATACATTAAACCTTTAAAACAAACAGAAAAACTTCTTTTCAACTTAGAAATGTAAATAGCCATTTATACAAATTTATACTTCCAAACCATCAGGCAAATAAACCTAATTAAAAACACGGAAGGTCTCATCTAGCAGTACAAGACGAATGTTTGACAACATACTTGGATGATCGAAGGGATCCGGAGTGATGTTGCAGGAAACTGATGAGAACTGGTTAAGGGCCGCCAAATGTGAAATTCCGTAGAAGGAGAGTAAATCGGAGAAGGAAATAAAAGTTTTAAGTTGGGAAGGAGACTGATACAACAACATATCAATATTGTTAAGAGGTGTGTATTCTAATTTTCAAATAGGTTCCACAGTGACAGATTTGGGGTGATGGCACAAGCAAGCCGACAGCAATGGACAACGTTAAAAATCAGCAAAAGTAGTATTGGATAGTGGATAGTGGATAGTGTAGAGGGAGATTTGGTGAAGAGGGTTATCTCATTGACGGCGAAGCGATGTAGACACCTTTGGACAGTGGAGTGCAGTTTGAGAAAGGACAGGGTAAATATGTAAAAACTAGAATTTGAATATCTGAAGTTGTCGAAGATAATACCATTAAAAATATGCTAAAAGTACATAAAATTATGATGAGAAGCGACGCTCCGTTAGTGACGGTGAAGTTTTGAAGAGTTTCTGTGCAACAGATCTTCTTTCCACTTGAGGCAGCGGTGAGTGGAGCCAAGGTTTTTTTTTCCATTTGAGATGTCATGGTGGGGGGCGAATCAGTAAACCAGATTTTGATGGGGATAGGGTACAATATATGGGACGGAGAAGAAAGATATTCTTGACAAGCGAAGGATCTTCTTTGTAGTCCAAACAGCGGCGATAGAATGAAGAGTGGATTTTTTTTGGATCGACGTTGTAGTGAGCGGACGAATCTTTCTGATATTGGTGGGAAAGGGTGCGTTAAATGAGGAAGCGCAGGAGGGGTGGAAGACAAGGATAGAATTGAAATGTTTAAAATTAAAAAGATGTGGTGGAGTTTGGTGGCTCCATGTAAGTGAGATGTACATCTCATTATATATATATAAAATATGATTTTATAAAAAATTACTAATCAACATAAATAACAAATTATTATTTTGAAATTTTTAATGATATAGAACATAAATTTGATCATATTTCATTATAAATTCTATTTTTTTTAAAAATATATTCTTTAAAGTAAAAAATAATATGTTTTTCATTAAGAGTCGATCCGAAAATTTTCATGCGGAACCCAAATTATCCAAAGCTCACTCACAGGGACGAATGCAAT
>JAOTQJ010000102.1:17553378-17574791 GCA_025642045.1 Solanum sejunctum
CTTCTTGTCACACAATACTCCAGAGGCAAGCCTCCATTTAGTCCATGCTGCCCCAATATGATGTGTGACATCATCATCGATATCACCACTACTCTGGATGATGAACCCCAAATACTTAAAGTTTTCCCTCCTGGGGATAGGTTGAGTGGCCAGCCTCACATCAAAGTTTGCTTCATCCCTCTCAGCATTAAATTTGCACTCCAAATATTTAGTTTTGGTCCTGCTCAATTTGAATCCTTTGGACTCAAAGACGTGTCTCCACTCTTCCAACCTATCATTAACTTTCGTCCAAGTCTCATCAATCAATACTATGTAATCTGCAAATAGTATACACTATGTTACTTCCTCCTGAATAGATCGCGTCAGTACATCCATCACCAAGGCAAACAAGAAAGGGCTCAACACAGATCTTTGGTAGAGTCGCATCTCAACAGAAAAATACTCTGAGTCTCCTCCCACAGTTCTTACCCAAGTTTTGGCTCCATTATACGTATCTTTAATCGCCCTGATATAAGCCACTGGGACACCTTTTACCTCTGTACACCTCCACAAGACATCCCTTGGGACTTTGTCGTATGCTTTCTCGAGATCAATGAACAACACCATATGAAGGTCCTTCTTTCTTTCCCTATATTTCTCACTAACCTCCGGACGAGATGAATCACTTCAGTAGTCGACCGCCCCGGCATGAATCCAAATTGGTTCTCCGAGATAGATACCACACTTCCCACCCTCATCTCCACAACTCTCTCCCAGACCTTCATAGTGTGGTTTAACAACTTGATACCCCTGTAATTGTTATAGTTTTGAATATCTCCCTTATTCTTGTACAATGGAACCATTGTATTCCTCCTCCATTCATCAGACATCTTGGCAGTCTTCATAATAGCATTGAACAGTTTAGTCAACCACTCAATGCCCTCCTTGACCATGTTCTTTCAGAAGTCTACCGGAATCTTATCGGGCCCGATCGCCTTCCCCCTCTTCATTCTACTAATAGCCCATCTTACCTCCTCAATACTGAGTTGCTCGCAATACCCAAAATCACGATGATTTTCGAATTGTGCCAACTCACCCAACTCAATATCTGTATCTCCTTTCTCATTTAAGAGTTTATGAAAGTAAACTTGCCACCTAAACTTAATGGAAGTGTCATTCACCAACACCTCACCCTCTTCATCCTTGATGCACTTCACTTGGTCCAAGTCGCGAGCTTTCCTTTCTCTTACTTTAGCGAGCCTATACAATCTTTTGTCCCCTCTTTTATTACTTATCTCCTCATAAAGGCGTTCAAACGCTGCTGAATTAGCTTTCGTCACTGCCATCTTTGCTTTTGACTTGGCTGTCTTATAGATTACCTTAAGCTTTTGCTTTTCTTCTTCATCCCTACACTCTAAACACTCAGTGTAGGCGACCTTCTTATCTTTCACTTTCACTTGGACTTCATCATTCCACCACCAATCGCCTTGACGTCCACCAAAGATCCCTTTCGAAACCCCAGTACCTCGTTAGCTACCTTTCTTATGTAACCAGCAATCGTGTCCCACATACTATTTACATTACCTTCACTACTCCACGCCTCTAAGTTTCTCAACTTATCTTCCATCTCGCGAGAAAGGGCAAGAGTAAGGCCTCCCTATCGAATCCTAGGTTGGGCATACATAACCTTCTTCTTCTTATCTCTCTTGATCTTCACATCCATCACTAAAAGTCTATGTTGAGTGAAAATATTCTCACTTGGGATAACCTTGCAATCTTACATAAGCTTCTATTGTCCTTTCGGAGAAGTAAATAGTCTATCTGGGTCTTAGCTACCATACTACGGAAGGTAATCATATGGTTTTCCCTCTTTGGGAAACACGAGTTAGCAATCACTAATTCAAAGGCTTTGACAAAATTCAAGAGAGACGTCCCACCACCATTTCTCTCCCCAAAATCAAAGCCTCCATGGACACCTTCAAACCCCCTAGTAGTCGCCCCAATATGCCCATTAAAGTCACCCCCAATGAAAATTTTTTCTGTCTCCGATATGCCTCGCACAACCTCATCCAGTTCCTCCCAAAAAAACCTTTTGACTTCCTCATCTACACTTTTTTTAGTTTATTTCGAAAAAAATAACCCTTTTTTTACAATACTCTAATTTTAATTTTGCATGTAATATGTTAAGAACATAAGATACTATAAAATTTTGATACATTTAATATAATTTTAATTTAAATTATAAAATTAATTTTTAATTTTTTTTTTAATTTCATATCAAATTAAATTAAATTATTTTTTTTGAAAAAATATTAAATTAACTTTGATCCTGTTAAAATTTTAATTCCGCTGTCAAAATTTGAGTGAAGTTGCCTTATGGCCTGAAAAAGCTGGCTTCACTCATCACATTAGTGCAGATGCTCCATATAGAGCGCCCCACAAGGCCACAACCCAAATTATGTTGTCTAATAAAAAATAAGCATTACCTAATTTAGAAAATCATGATTCAATCCAAATGCACTAAATTTTAAATAAATTAAGTACATTTTTTATTTGATGATCCAAAAATGCGTCCAGTTTTAATTGCTTTGTTTATTATTTTATAATATTTAATACTATTATAATAATAATATATTTAATAAAATTTTATAAATAGAGTTTGAAGAGGATAAAATATACATAGACTAACTACTATCTATAAAGGTAGAGAAATTGTCTCTAAAAGACACCATCATAGAAGTATCATCCCAAAAGCAAAAATACTATGTATGAAACCAAACGATTAGAATGGAAAACAAATAATAATTTGTAAAGATAATAAAAGTAACAAAATAAATGACGGACAATAACAACATACGATATAAAGATACGACTATCTCTACTAACCTGCTACATCACAAGGCTAGATATCATCTTACCCCAACTAGTCGTCTAACCTTCTACCCTAATACGCGACTTCCGCTCCTTTCTATCTAAGGTCATGTCCTCGATGATATGAAGCTGCATTATATCTTATCTAATTATCTCTCCTAATACTTCTTCAGTCTATCTCTACTCTCCACATAATCCCTAAATCCAACCTCTAACATCTCCTAATTGGACCCTCAACATTTTTTCTCTTCACATGTCCAAACCATTGCAGTCCCCTTTTTTATTTTATAATATTTAGTAATTCAATAAAATTATTTTTTTTCTTTATTATGATGATATAAATAAAACATTGATAAAATTTTTCATTGAGCAAAATTAGATATCAACTCAATTTTTTATTGGCTGAAATAGATTAAACGGAAATAAATTGAGCTAGCGGCATTTAAATGAATTGGACGAATTATGATTTTATTTACTCATCTTTAAGTTATTGCAAAATTCTTAAACTTAAGTGCTAGAAAAAAACGAAGATAGAATCCTAGCCATCCAATCTTATTAATCGAAACGCAATCAAAACCGTTCATCACCAAAATAATTTTTTAAATATATACTCAAATTCTTTCAAATCCCGCCAAAACCTCTAACAAGAAAAACTTTCTTTCTTGCAAGCTCTGCTTCAATGGCGATTACAGCCACAACAGCAAAAAGACTTTTCGAACCTGACTCGTTCCCACTGATCAACCTTCTAAACTTCCGCCATAGCGACAACGATAGTCTTCGTTAACCAGCAACAACTCTCTTCGATTACACCAAAAAGAACTACCCAATTCTTTAGTTGAGAAACTTCTCCAAATAATTGAAAGTGTCCCACCAGCTTCGGTTATCCTCTGTTACGATGTTTTAAGCGAGGTTTTACCATCCCTTTGGACCAGACGTTCGTTAACTAAACGAAATGATTTGAAGGTCAGTTTGAATTTCAAGGTTTGGCTTGAAAAAGATTATGAAATACTCAAGGCTTGTTCATCTTGTGTATCGAGTTTAGCGGGTTTGCTTTACCTATAAATGAATGGGATATTTTGTTTCATTTTATTTTTAAGTACTTGGGTACTAATTCACGGAACAGAAAATTGGTCGTTCTGCTCTCAGGAATGAATTGATACCGAAATGTCCTGAAGTTTTTGTACTGTATGTTGATTCGTTGATTGACGGGTTTAGGGGGCTTATGCCTATTGTATCGAAAGATCATGAATGTGGGGTTGCGGCTGCCAGGGCTTCTGTGAAATTGATTTTGTATTTTTCAACCCCCGCAAGTTATTGTAAGTTTTATGGTCTTTTAGAGCATGTGATGAAGACTTTGATAATGTCACTTGATGAGGAAGTTCTTGCGTGTGACCTTCTTGAGGATTTGATTGTTTTAGCTGGGGTTGAGACATCTTTTTTTTAAAGTTCATTTTGGCATTGTGTTTGAGTATATGGTGAGGATAACCGAGAATTTGGAGTTGGGGGATATGTTGAGGCTGCTACCTGTAGTGTTTGTTGTTACTGTGGCTGATGGGGGATATGTTGAGGCTGCTACCTGTAGTGTTTGTTGTTACTGTGGCTGAGGATAGGGAGATTGGGTGGGGGATGATACAGATGGCACCAAAAGAAGAAGTTACGAAATTGCTTATGGCGTTGATTGTGATGTTGGTTCATATTAAAGAAGACCCTTGTTGGGGAAATGCAACAAGTGATGAAAAAAATGAAGGGGAGTTGAGTATGTGTAGTTATGCTATGGAGAGTTTGGATAGTTTAGCAATTGTACTAGGGATGAAGTGCTCAATTGCCCTCTGTGCTTGTTCAAATTCTTGCATGACGTTGAGTGGAGAATTCGTCATGCTGCTGTTACTGCAATTGGACTGATTTCAGAAGGATGCTCAAAGGTAGTATTCACTCTTTCTTTTCTACTCGAAGACAACCTCTCTAGCTCCCAAGGGTAGGGGCAAGGTCTGTGTACAAATTAACTATATGTTTTGAGTTTGATCTCTGGTCTGGAGATCCCTAGGCATTGATGCTGGGGATGGAGAAACTTGTACGGACTTTTGTGTACTTAATCAATGATAGCCACCCTCGAGTACGTTGGGCCACAATTCATACAATTGGTCAACTATCAACATATCTTAGCCCACGTTTTCAAGAGAAATATCATCATCAGCTCCTTCTAGCTTTGATAGAAGTATTGGATGATTATGATAATCCCAGGTTGCAGGTACTGTTAAATGGCAAATGACCAATGTATTAACTCTTGAACTGTCAAAACTTATCCATTGCGAGTACTTCTGGTTAGCGTTTAGTATTCTCTCTTGTATATAGACACGTGCAGCTTCAGCAATACAGTTGTTCAGTCACAATTGCAGTGCTGATGTCTTGAAACCTTACCTGCACAATATAGTGAGCAAATTAGTCGGGTTTCCTCAGGTAATGTAACCTTTGCCAATCTACAAACATATTTATCTGATGTGATTTGACTTTATATTTAACAAGCAACATGCTGCATATTTCAGAGAGGAATGGCAATGATGAAGGAAGCAGCTCTTGCAACTTTAGCCTCTTTAGCTATTTCGTCACAGGTACTTTACTTTCAGGGGTTCAAAAAGAACTCTTTTCTTCCGATTCTCTGGTGTTCTAAACTTCATTTGCTTGGGACACTGCAGGAGGACTCTGCATATATATATATATGATTCTATAATGCCTTATCTGAAGGTTATCTTGGGAACTGCTACAAATGATACAAGTCGCACGCTACTTGACAAATCCATGGAATGCATTACCATGGTTACAATGGCTGTTGGAAATCTAACAATCTATGATTATGTTGAAAAGGTATATACAATTTGTATATTTCCATAAGATCTGAAAATGCATTTCCCTTATGTGATGCTTCATTTTAGGTCACTGCAATACTCATTTCACTTCAAGAAACTCAAACGGAGATTGAAGATCCAATGAGGAGACTTTCATTACTAGTATGTTGAGACAACTTAGAATATTGTGCAGTTTTCATTTTCTTCTCTTTTCTATTTTTGGCTAATTTATACTTTGATTCTATGATAGGCATGCGGTAGACTATGTAAATGCTTGGGGGCAGATTTCCTTCCTTATCTGAGTCTTGCCATGCCCATTGTGCTAAAATCTGCTTTGCTAAAAAATGATTTGAGTGTTTCCAGTAATTCTTATACAGATACAGATACAGATGATTCTGATGATGAAAGGTCGGATCTTTTAACTATAATAGCACATACGGATATCTTTTACATTGATGACATATGTATTACTACTATGTAAATGGTTGTGAGTTTTCGTACAATCGAATTTCATTTCATGTAATAAGAGCACTACACATGCCAATGCATGCTATATGAAACTAATATGCCAAATTCGAATGTAAAGAGAGTGAATCTGTTAAGTCTACGTACGCACTACCCTCTCCAAATCCCACTTGTGAAATTTCACTGGGTATGTTGTTTTTGTTGTAACCTTAAATTGCAGGAGAAAGGTGAGATAAGCAATTTATTGGTATAAATTTATTGAGGATGTCTTCAGCTGACGTAAATACCTTCTGTAGCATAACTAAAGTCACCGCTAATCGGGATAAGAAGTGCACTTCTGGAAGAGAAAGCCTTGGCCTGTCATATGCTATGCTGCTTTGCAGCTGAGTTAAAGGAAGGGCTGCATTTATGGGTTAATGAGGTAGGTATAGAACATTACAGGTCATAGCTAATCTCTTTTACAAGGCTTACAAAGAAGCATGTCGATTTTTTGCCCAACTTGTGGTTTATGCAGGTTGTTAGTGCTTTAGTTCCTAATCTTACCTTTGAATTCAGTGAAGAAGTAAGAATGGTTGCCGTTTCTGGTAAATTTTCTACGCGTGTCTTCTTCTAATCATTCATTTCGGCATTCTAAACCAAATCTGATTGTTTGCTAAATTGCATTTATTCCTTATGTAGCGATGCCATTACTGTTAAATCCAGCTGCTTGTGCTATGGAGAAAGGGATGCTTGTAACAGGTTCTGTCAAGTCTCCAATTCAAAAGCTATCTGACACTATTATCCCATCTTTGCGTGATGCATTAGAAAAGGTAATTTAGCGAGTGTTGCAGCAAAAGTTTAAACAATATCGATACGTTCCTTAGGAAGTTCTACTTTCACTCTAGGAGTCAAAGGTACAAATTCAAGCAAGAATATTGGAGGCATTCAACGAAACCATTCAGGTTATAACTCTTTTTGTCTTCGGTGTAACTTATTTCTCTGAGCAGCTTATTTGTCTAGTGCACTAAAAAGTACTGGACACAGATTCCAGGTTCACATCTAAGTAAACACCAAGCTGAAAGTTTTGTTGATGGCATAGCAAAGGTTCTCTCCACTTGCTCATACCGCAAAACAGAGAGAAAAGAGAGCTAAGAAACGTACAGATTTAAGGGAGCAGGAACTACTTAAGGAGGAAGCTGAGCAACACTTGACCATATGTAGAAAAGTTAGTGTTTTATCTCAGCGCAACCTCTAATATACGTATGCTTAAACAGGATGTTAGACTTACCTTCATCGGTTTGTTTTGGTTTCCTGAATTCAGATTGGCATTTGCCTTGGAACTATGGTGAAAAAATTGAAGGCTTCATTCTTGCCCCTTTTTGACAAGTTTTTGCCTTATGTATCATCATGTGGGTAAGTGTCTCTCTCTTTTTGATGTACTATATGTATAATTCAATTCACGACACCTCTTACTGAAGCATCAGAAGTGACTAAATTGATCTAAACTGTTTGTTTAACCAGTCTATCGAGAAATTCTGAACTTCTATGGTTTACACATTTCCCTTTCACTTTGCTACGTACTTCTGTACAGAGTAATGATAGAACAGCAGAAGGAAGAAGAATTGTAGTGCAACTTCTCCATGATGTTGCTGAGCAATGCCGAGAAGAAGCATTCAGGCAAGTCTTGTGCACTTTCCAATATAATTGGTCATGATAAGCTTAACTGGCTTGGCTGAAAGTCATTTTTGATTTCCACAGGTACTATGAGGACTGGATACCTCTGCTGCTTAGAATTTATGATCATAAGAATCCAGATGTTCCACAGGTTCTATTTTTCCCCTTATTTACAATCTGTTTCCCCAGTAAGGATCCTTCAAACTTGACGTCCTTTGTTTTTTCAGATTGTGGTGACAGCAATTGGAATTTGTGCTGAATTTGGAGCAGATTTCCTTAAGCCTCATACTAAAGGTAGCTTTGCGCATTATAAGTATCTATTTTCTCCACTAGCAGCACTGAGTTAGCTTTGCAGGAATATTCGATTATTTGAAAACTGCAATGGAGCATCCTAATGCAAAACAGGCAGATAACATCATGGCTTATGAGGCTGCTGTTTCTACGTGTGGGAAGTTAAACGAGTTTGTCTCGTTAGGCATCGACACCTCTAAGGTGCTCTCTTACTACTACTTCCTATATCATTCAAAAAAGAAAACTTGATACAACACTCATCACAAATCTACAACTTGTCTTGATTTAGTAAACGGTCTTGTCTCTGGCTTAACCACTTACCAATAAAGTGTAACGTGGATGAGGCTAAAATCAGTCACGAACTGCTTTGGAGACGTAAGTATTCCCTCATAGGCTTACAGCAATAATTGCTTACATCTTTCAGGTCAGAGGAGAAAGTTATTGGCCCTGACGGATCTTATATACCGCATATAATAGCAATTTTTGCTGAGGTAGTTTTTGTTTACTGTATTCATATATGCGGTAAGTCCTCCATTTCATAAGTTAATCTTTTTTCCTCTAGGTTTTGTGGGCAGGGAACAATTTGGCGACAGGAGGCGAATCATCAATCTATTGAACAAGTTCAAAAGAGAAATGCAGGCTCCTGTATTTGAAACTTTACCTTTACCACATCAAAACATGTTGCGCACCGTCTTGTAAACTTTGGAATTGAATCGGAGGTCAGATCTCAGGGTTGAATTTTGAAAAATTGTTTTCCTAAAAAATAACTTCCAAACAACAAGTTAAATTCCATGCACAAGATTTACACTACCAAATTATGTCTTTATCTATTAGATGTTTTATAGTTCGTTTTAGAGGTAAGACTTAGCTCAAGAACTTCAAAAAAACAAATTTCATCTCATGTACAATATTTTACACCATTTTTATTAAGTTAACTAACTTATTAAAAATGCAATAATAAACATAACTCATGGATTAAAAAATAACATATGATTCATGGGTGTGCAATAGATTGCACTATTAGCCCGAAGATGTTCAAACAAGTTAACCCCCATGAGGAAAAAAAAGGCAAAAAGAGAATGATTTAAAAAATACAAAAAAAAAGGAACAAAAAATAAATAATAAATGAAAAAAATGAAATAAAAATAAAGAAAGAGAAAAATGAAAAAATAGAAGTAGAGAAAAAAAAGAAAACAAAAAAATGGAAAATGCAAAAAGAAAAAAAAGTTTTTTAAAGAAAAAATAATAAAAATTAACAATAAAAGTTGATAAAAAAGAAAAAGAAAAAAGGAAAATATATATAAAAGGAAAATGGAAAAAATAATAAGATGAAAATGTGAAAATGAAAAATTGTTCAAAAAACATTTGAAATGTAGAGAGACAAATAGATTTTTACTCTAGTTAAAGTGAAAATATGATCATTCTTTAAAGACTTCTGTATGCGAGATAAAAGATCATGATTATTATATTTAGAGAACATTTTATGTAATTTCTTGTATATTGGCACAACTTTTGTCATCAAAATTATAAATATCCTCTCTATTGCTATGAGATAGTAGTAAGATCTGCGTACACTAAAAAAAAATATAAACATTGTACTTAGTAGTTAAATTATGGCACCAGGTGCTTGCAAGTTGCAATTTAGAATATGAAAAATTGAATGTATCTATACTCGTCCTGTTCCATATATGTCAAAATTCGCTTGAATTGTCAAATCCATATTCTAACTCAATGTGTAATCCAGTTAATACACATGATGTGACTTAAATTTCAATTTGTGGTTTTTCAAAGAATAAATTGTAGATAAGGGAAGAGAAAATAGGGAAGGGATCATAAGGTAGAAAGTTGAATTTATAAGCTGAAAATTCATCACATAGCCAAATTAATTAAACTCAGTATCAAAATTCTTCCATGTGTCTGTTGGAAAATTCTCACAGAAAATACTTTATCATCACGAACATGAATATATTATCACGAACATAATCACGAACATAAACACTTCATCACGAACAGCTGAAAGAAATTCATGTAGATTAAGGCATGTCGAAGGACGCTATTTTTAAAGATATTTCACCATGTATGGATTCAACAAGCTCTTCTAGTATAAAACTAAGAGTCAAAATTTGAAAAAGATTTTAAAGTAGAAAACCCAACACCACAAATATGTATAGATAAATATAGGAGGAAGAATTTGTAACGTAATATATTGTTTTTCTTTCACTTTTCTAGAAGAATATATCACTATATATATAAAAAAAAGATTTCACCTTTTGGTCCTTGTGTAAAGAATCCATAGATTCAAGGATAAATGTATGCAATTCAGAGAGATTAACATTTAAAGGACATTAATATTCTTATTAATCATCCATTGACTAATTAATAATATATTAAAATGATGTAAAATAATATTAGATGATAAAATATATTTTTGAGATACTAAAATTATTTTTTCCAATAATTTTGTCCAAAAAAACTTATTATTATAAGAGATCAAGATAAAATTAAATCAATTTTCTCATTTTACCTTTTGTATTGATTAATAATTGCTATATATCAATGGCTTGTTTAAGAACATATCAAATGAAATACTGTAACAAATATTAAAAAAATATTTTTTCTTAGTTGAAGTTCATACAAACAATTTCAACTACTCTTTTTCAATTTCAGCTTTTAGTACTATAAATTACTCTCTCCGTCCCATTTTATGTAACACTCTTTGACTTGACACGATATTTAAGAAAAAAAGGAAGACTTTTAAAATTTGTGGTATAAAATTATTCTAAGATATTTGTGTGGCTGACAATCATTTCATTAAGAGTAGAAGGAGAATTTCAAGGTTAAATTATTTTCAATTAAAGTAACGTGATATTCTTTTTTGGAATGGACAAAAAAGAAAAAAGTATTACATAAAATGAGATAGAGGAATTATATATTTACTCCTTAAGATATTACCATTTGATGTATTATGTTAAATTTTTATTATTAGTTTCTCTGTCTGAAGGTAACACAGATCTAAAAATTATCTTAACATAACACATTTCCTTTGTAAATGGGATAAAAACACACATCTTAACTACTTTAAAATTAATAAAATTTTATATGAAAAGACCAAAGGAACTAATCAGAAAGGGACCAAGAGTGCAAAAGTATTGACCAAAGGGAAAAACCCCAATGTGATTCAACTACCTTTCACATGAGTTAAAAGGCAAAAACACCAAAGAGAGTACAATTACTAGCTGTATATGTTTCTTGCAGGTCTCAAATGTTTTTCACTAGTACAAATAATTTCAACCGACTCTTAAATATTTCATATGGTATCACTTGACTTGACACGATATTTAAAAAATAAAAGAAAATTTTTGAAACTCATGATCTGAAACAATTATTAGATATTTTTGTAGTTATAAACTATTTTATTAAAGGTAAAAGGGGATCTTTAAAGTTGATATTCCCTCTATTCACTTTTACTTGTTACTATTTCGTATTTTGAGATCAACTTGACTAAACTTTAAAGTTAAATCGAAATAGCTAAATTTAATATTAGAAATCTAAAATTTAGATGATTGAAAATTATACAAAAAATATTATAAGTTATAATCTTTCCCATATTAATATGATAAAAAAAAATATCTTAAAATATTGATCAAAGTTCATATGATTTGACTTCGATAAGTGAAAAAAGTAACAAGTAAAAGTGAACAAAAGGAGTATGACTCTAATTATACTAATGCAACATTCTTTCTAGGACGGAATAAAAAGGAGAGAGTGTCATATAAAATGGAACAGAATAATAATAATATATTTAGCATAATCTCATAGGTGAGTAAAAGAAAGAAAGTATAAGTAGATTTTATCAGGTAGGGTCGTGAAGATAGAAAAATAATTTTTTGAAAAATCTTCAGCTCAATTATAATTTGAAAATATATAAATAAAAGTTGACATAGGAAGAAAATGAACATCAGCTAAATGGAGAATCGAGAAATAGTTTTTTTTTATATGGTGGTGATAATGGGAGAGAAACCAATTATCAGTTTGATCCTTATAATCAAAGGCATAAATTCCCTTTTGAAGTGATCCTGAAAAATTATTTACACACTTTAACTATTTAAGTGACCTACTACACACCTATCCTATTCAAAAGTGAAACTTTTTAACCCTTCTTACTCCAAACCCAGATATTATGGAGAGAGTGAGACACACTCGCCCCGTAAGGTTAATACTCAATTAGTTTCGTTTTCATCTATATCCTTTTTATTTCACCTATATGCATTATCTATTTCATTTCACGCAGTTCAAGTACTTCTCCTGAGAAAAAACAAACCTAATCTCCAATTTTGACCCCACATTGAAGAAATTCTAAAGATTTCTCCAAAAGTTTTTTAAACACTAAAATAACCTATTATTGCTCGAACAAAATTTTTATCTCTGGATTTGAAAGACTTATCAGTGGGGGATCTACAACGCCAAAAAGAGACCCCCCCAAAAAATCAACAGTAAGGATTTTAGAAGAAAATTTTGATTTGCCTCTACAGCAGCAATTTCTGCAAGCACCACCAGTGTCAATGTCATGATGTAATCTTCTTCGTCCTTGGGGGGTAGATGGTGACAAAATCTGGAAGAAGAGTCGTTAGACCTTGCTTTCATTTGGATCTATTTCTATCGTGCCTAACCTCCTCCAAAATAAAATTATTCTTTTTAGAGAGTTTTCAACTATGAGAATAAGAAAGTATACCAAAATTTTCTCGCTCCACTACTATGGTTCTTCCCCATTTCTCCAATAACATAGTGCCTTTTTATAAATACCGTTGCCAGTTCAATCAGTTCCCATGGTATATCACACATTCCCCATAGAAGATATAGAAAACGATAATATTATTAATCACAACATAGTACTTCTTCAATTAACTCATATAACAACAACAACATACCCAGTGAAATTTCACAAGTGTCTAGGGAGGATAGAATGTACGCAGACCTTACCACTACCTCATAAAAGTAGAGAGACTATTTCCTAGGAACCCTTATCTCAAAACTCATAAGCGAAAAAAAAACTGGATATGACAAAAAGGAAAGAAAAGAAAATAGAAAGAACGACTAATAATGAAAAACACATGACAATATCTAAATACGAGAAAAGTAACATATATACGACATATAATGACAACACATAACTAAAAAATACAACTATACCCCTACTATACCCCAAGGTCAGACTTCCACCTAACCCTAGAAACAAAATTAATCTGCTACTCTAATTTGCGATCTCTACTCTTTCCTATCTAAGGTCATGTCCTCAGTGAGATCAAGTTTTGTCATATCTTGTCTGATCACCTCCCCCCAATACTTCTTCGGTCTACCTCTATCCCTCCGTGTAACTCCCAAAATCAACCTTTCGCACCTCCTAACAGGAGCATGGATACTCATTTTCTACATATGTCCATACCAATGTAGTTTCGCTTCCTTCATCTTATCAGCCACAGGAGCCACCTCAAGCTTCTCTCGGATGGTCTCATTCCTAATCTTATCACTCCTGGTGTGACCACACATCCATCTCAACATGCTCATCTTTGCCATACGCATCTTCTGAATGTGCCTTTTTTATTGGCTAACACTCCACCCAATATAATAAAGACGGTCTAACCACCATTCTGTAAAAACTTACCTTTGAGTTTAGGTGGTATCTTCTTGTCACACAATACTCCAGAGGCAAGCTTTCATTTACCACTCAACCTATCCTTAAGAGGCCAGCATGAAATAAATGGACCCTGGATAATTAAAGCATTCCCTCTTAAGGATAGGTTGAGTGGTAAGCCTAAATCAATGTCTTCTTCTGCCCTCACAACATTGAATTTGCACTCTAAGTATTCTTTTTTGGTCCTACTCATTTTGAATCCTTTGGACTCTAAGGCGTGTCACTAAACCTCCAACATATCATTAACTTTAGTCCGAGTCTCGTCAATCAGTACTATGTCATCTGCAAATAGCAGACACTATAGAACTTCCTCTTGGATAGATCGCGTCAACTTATCCATCACCAAGGCAAACAAGAAATAGCTCAAACACAGATCCTTGATGGAGTCCCATCTCAACAGGAAAGTACTCTGAGTCTCTTCCCATCGTTCTTACCCGAATTGTGGCTCCATCATACATGTCCTTTATCGCCCTGATATATGCTATTGGGACACCTTTCACCTCTAGACACCTCCACAGGACATACCTTGGAACTTTGTCATAGGCCTTCTCGAGATTAGTGAACACCAAAGGTCCTTCTATCTTTTTTATATATTTCTTCACTAATTTTTGAACAAGATGAATTACTTCAGTAGTCGACCGCCCCGCTATGAATCCAAACTAATTCTCCAAAATCGACACTACTCTTCTTACCCTCATCTCCACCACTCTCTCTAAAATCTTCATAGTGTGACTTATTAACTTGATACCCCTATAATTGTTATAGTTTTGAATATTCCCTTTGTTCTTGTACAATAGAACCATCGTACTCCTCCTCTATTCATCAGGTATCTTAGCAGTCTTAATAATAGCATTGAACAGTCTTGTCAACCACTCTATGCCATCCTTGACCATACTCTTCCAAAAATCTACTGGAATCTCATCGAATCCTATAGTCCTTTCTATCTTCATCCTACTAATAGCCCTTCTAACCTCCTCAACTCTAAGTCGCCTGCAATAGCCAAAATCATGATGATTTTCGGAGTTTGCCAACTTACCCAGCTCAATATTCTCTATCTCTATTTTCATTTAAGAGTTTATGAAAATAAGTTTGCCGCCTTAGTCTAATGGAAGTGTCATCCATCAACACCTTGCCCTCCTCATCTTTGATACACTTCACTTGGTCCAAGTCGCGAGCTTTCCTCCCTTTCTCCTTATCAAACTTATACAATCTCTTGTCTCTGCCTTTATCACTTAGCTCCTCATATAGGCGCTCAAACGCTGCTATCTTAGCACCGTCACCGCCATCTTCGCTTCTGATTTAGCTGTCTTATAGATCTCCCTAAGTCTTTGCCTTTCATTTTCATCTTCATCCCTACACTCCAAACACTTCGTGTAAGCAACCTTCTTATCTTTCACTTTGTCCTGAACTTCATCATTTCACCACCAATCACCTCGATGTGCCCCAAAGGTCCCTCGAACCCCTAGTACCTCGGTAGCTACCTTTCTAATGTAACCAGCAGTAGCATCCTACATATTATCCACATTTCCGCTACTACTCTAAGCCTCTAGGTTTCTCAGTTTTTCTTCCATCTCGTGAGAGAGGGCAGGAGTAAGGCCTCCCCATTTAATCCTCAGTTGGGTATAAATAACCTTCTTCTTCCTTTCTCGCTTGATCTCTAAATCTATAACTAAAAGCCTATTAATCAACTCATAATCTGAAAAAAATGAATGTTTTTATGAAAAAACGAGAAAGAAATCAAAATGGAAAAGAGAGGATTATAAAAAAGAGAGAAATAAATAAGAATTTACCTTTGATTCTCCTTCAATTTGATACTTGGATCTCCAAATTCTGGTTGAAGAACTAGTATGCTTAAGATTTTTTGTTGAAAATTTTGAGTGTGGTAGTGGATGCGTTCATTAGCAATAAAAAGGGATAATTTCAAAACATAAAAATCAGTTATATTATAAGCATGACGAGCTCAAAGGAGGTTGGCTGAAACGTGCCTGAGGCTTGGGTTAGGAAGGGTTAAAAAGTTTTACTTTTGAGAAGTATAGGTGTGTAATAGATCACTTAAATAGTTAAAGTGTGTAAATGACTTTTCAGGACAACTTGGGGGAGGGGAGGGGAGGGGGGAATTTATGTATTTTCCCTTATGATCAACTCATTGTTTTAAATAGGGGTGACAATTGGTCAGGTTGAGTCAAATTTGGACGGGTTATAATGGGTTAAGACAACAAACGGATCAAGACCCAACTAGGGATGGACCCATATATTACGTATTGAGTGCTCGAGCACCCGTTAACTCCGACGAAAACTTTGTATATGTCTATAGAGAATATTGAAAAATTTATATAATTGTTTCTTGAGTACCCATTCACCAAAAGCTTTGGTAGGTGTGTTGGTTCTCAACCTAAAGTTTAAGTGCATGATAAGGTTGTGGTTGTGGGTTGAATCTTGGTAAAAACAATCCATTTTTACTTTTTCTTTTTGAGCACCCATGACCTTTTAATCTTGGATCCGCTATTGGATTCAATTCAACCAAAATTCGTTTGGGTCAAAATTAGTTAGGTTAAAACGGATTGAATAAGTAATTATAGAGCGGATCAAGATTTAATCTGACCTAATTTTTACTAAGTTTACTTATTTTATTTGTTCTTTTTCAATAGTTTAGTACTTAATTAAATTATATATTTCTTTATTATGGCTATATAAAGTATATCACACTAAAAAAAGTGTTTTAAAAATATTTTAACAAGATCTCTCTTAAGTCAATTCGGGTTGCATATCAACTCAATTTTAAATGGGTTGGTTGAGATGGGTTAAGCTAATAATTGGGCAGATTATTAACCCGTCCAAACTTCAACGGGTTAGATCGAGTTGCGTAAATTGAACTTAATTTTGTCACTTCTAATTTTAAATCATTAATTAAATTGAAGAATGAAAGACCTAATCAGACTAGTTAATACGTACGATATTTTTTTCATTTGACAGTTTTTACTTTTTTACTTTAAGTAACAATTCAAGTTACAATTTTAGTGACTATATGTGATTTTTTTAATACAGGTGAATTCAGAATTTAAATTTTATGATTTTAGTATATTTTACGTCGAAAATACTAAATTCAAATTAACTTGATATCAATATGCTACATCCTCCTTGATTCCTCCAGCATCTTCCAGATGAATTACTTCTTCCGTCTATTTTTATTTGTCTCCTATTGACTTGACATATGAATTAAAAATTAGTAAATAGTGAGATAATTTTGCTAAATTACCTTTTGAATATAATAAATACAATGTCTTGTGATAGGAAAATGACTATAATTAATAATAAAGATAAATTAGGAACTAAGTGTAAAATTATCTTTTGATTTCATAAAGTGGACCAGTATTATTGAACATTCCAAAATAGGATAAGAGATAAGTAAAAATGGAAAGAGAGAGTAAATTGTTATCCAATGATCGAACCAAAAATGGAAAAAGAAAATTAATGTCCTATTTATGACATATTTCATGAGAAGTGGAACTTGAGAAAAAGGTTTCATATGAATAATTTCCTTCTGGCCTAGTCAATTCATTAGTTAAGAGCTGGGAAAATAAATTTATACAAAAGTACATGTTATTGAATTAAAAATAATTAATTATTAAACTCGTTGTATGGCTAACTGACAAGAGGTTGTGATGATTCATTCCCAATTCATCATTGTATAAGATTAACAGTGAACTTTTGTTAAATTTCTCAATTTTAAAATGTCATATTTATAACTTTAACGACTTGTTCCTATAATCACAGAATTTAAAAGTTGACAATTTGATTATTTGTTTTCAATTTCATACGCGTAAAAAGAATATATATATATATTCACATTCAAGTATCTATCGTTTTCGAAATTGCTATTACTGTCTTTATTAGTATATAAAATAATTTGATTTCACACATCACCTTTCTTACCAACTCTTTTGTTAAACTAAAGTTGAAGTACTAATATGTTTTAGTAATAATTTTTCTTTTTATCAATCAAATTAAAGAGTGATAATTACTCCTCTATCATCACAATATTATTAATTTTTTTGGCTAGCAATTAACTTTTTCAAAATGCAACTATTCAGTAGTACTCGGAATACATATGTTTGTGACAAATTTTAATATGATGTAAAATAAATTATAATCATAAATAAAATATGAAGAAATAGAATTTTATTAATAAGTATGTGGGTACAAATCTATTAGTCTCTTGATTCTTCTCTCATTAGATTTTTCCATGATTCGAGGGCTGAGGGCCATTTCTCAATGATTCGAGGGCTAAGGGCCATTAATGGCGTATTTCTCGAACGTAGATAATTTTGATCTCCTTGATTCATATTTTTATCTCTTGATAATATCCTCAAGGTTTATGGGATATTTAAGATGTCTTTGCAAAAGAATATAATATTCTTTATATAGGCATAAGCATAACTAAGATTTAGAGTAAAGTAACACTCAAAAAAACTCTAACCGAAATATAACTATCTTATAGAATTCTATAAAATTTTGATGTTTACGATATATTCTCAATTTTCTTTTAGTTGAGAAAGAAATAAAATAAAACACGTTTTTTTTTTTTTACTCTGGAAAAGTTTGGAACATGTAGAATATTTTGTAGGGCTACCCTCCAATAAATTCTCAAAGAACAAAAAGATATTTTCTTGGGTGAGTGACCCTCAGCCACTCTTATGACTGGGACAACTGAGATATTGTTACCATACATATATAGCCCACTAGTACTTAGAATTATGTGTTTTAGTTAGATGAAAATAACAGGGTGGCCAACTTTCTAGTAAAAGAAAAAGATTCTTAATAATATCTTCTTTTTTTTTTTTTGTCTACAAGTTTTTATTGTGTTTTGTTTGTAGACTTATAACCACACATAAATCAGAAACAGTTATGATGGTACTAGTTTAGTATTTTTTCCGTTCTATTTTGTGTGGTATATATCATTTGACTTGATATGGTATTTAAGAAATGAAGGAAGATTTTTGAACCATTGATGTAAAATCATCGATAGATATTTGTGTGGTTAAAAATGATTTCTTTAAGGGTTTAAAGAAAAATTTTAACGTTAAATTTTTTATAATTCTAATAAGGAGTCTTTCTGGGATGAAATAAAAAAAAATGATGCCATATAAAATTGAACGAACGAAATAGTAAACAATCCTACTGGCAAGGATCTACGTGTATGTGAGCAGAACTCATCGTCTATTTTGTTTAGGGGTGGAGTTAGAAGAACAAATATGATCAACCAAACTTAGTAATTTTACTTAAATAATATATTTGTATTAAAAATTAAAAATTCAACCAAATATGTGAAAATAACAGATGTAGAGCACACTTGTTATCAATTGATGCATGTTGACCATTATTAATATTACGTTTAAGTCCTATTTTATATGGCAGCTTTCGTATTTTAAGAGTCAAAACATATTTTCTTATATATATCTTTTGTACCAAAAAAGAAAAAATTAGCTGTAAAAGAAGCACCAGATAATTTCTTGTATCTGTAATTTGATATTCCCTCCGTTTTATATTAAGTTAATTGTTAAGAAAATTTTGATATCTCAAAATAAGTGAATTATTCACTTCTCAAGGGATGTGTTGGAATTTTTTTTTAATTTTACCCTTCATTAATTAAATTTCTAAGTTGAGTTTTATACGAGAAATAAATGATACATTAAATGAGTGTGAAGTTTTAAATGGGTAAAAATGAGAAAACATGATTAAATTTTATCTCTATTTTTTTTCTTAATATATATGAAATGACTTAACAATTCACTTAATATGAAACGAAAGTAATAAGGATTATCAGACCAACTAGTTCTTGTTTTGTTAGCTAACCTCCAAAATATTGGCTGTGATTGTGCATAGAGCCATAAGTATTGCCATAATGGCACATGCCTCTTACATTCTTTTTCAATCATTTTATTTATAATAATAATACTAATTATATGCTTGTAACATCAATCTAATATGAGATAGTGAAAGCTTTCACAATAATTATCATTTTAGTTTCCAAATCAAATATGCCTAGGTATGTCAAACTAGTACATCTTTATTAAAGGAATTACTTTAATCCAAACTAGCCACATGCTTTGATTGCTTAACCCTAGTGCCTTAATATTTTCTTTGTCCCAAAATAGTTATTACTTTCAATTTTTGGAGCTAATTTGATCGATTACTAGAGTTATATTAAGTTAATTTAAATCTTGATAACTAAAAACTATATGAAAAATTTATAAAATTTATAATTTGTCAACTTTTTGCATGTCCATAAAATGAAAAAAATACAATTTAAAATATTGATCAAAATTCATGTAATTTGCCTCTCTAAAAATAAATTATGTTAACCATTTTAGCACAATAATGTAGACTAGCTAGATATATATACGTTGTTGCTTAATCAGTCGATAACTCTATATCTTTTGTGTCCAGTACAGACTCATATATTTATCTAACTAATTTAGATTTGTACCTCGTAAAAGGATTGTGCTTAAATAAAGTGTCAATTGAAAAAGGATCAAAATTAGTAAAATATGGAAAAACTAAGTGAAAAGAAAATGAAAAATCATTTCTTTCTTAATGGTACAATTGAGAAAATTAAAAAATTTTGTTCTTATATTACAAAATATTTCCTTCAAATCCTAAAAGTTTAAGTAGATGGTGCCCCTCGCATTGTTGTCTTAGTCGTTGGCTCGCTTTAGCATTGATAAATGAAGTGACTGATTGTTAATTTTTTAGATAAAATTTATTATCAATCTCATTAATCTTTTTAATATTAGTTTGCTAAATTATTAATTAATTTGCTCATTATGGATTAATTAATTTACGGAATGAAATTAACTAATTAATTTGTTTGCTATAAATAGAGAGATTTTCTCTCAGTTTTCTACATCGGATTTTTTCTTTATTCTACATATATTTTCTTACAAACAAAAGAGAGTCTTTGAGTGATTTTATTGATGAGTACTTTTGAGTTTGTTAAAGTTATTAAAGTATAAGATATCACTATTTCTTTAATAAGTATATCTATTTAATCGGGTGAGAAAATAATTCACAACCTCGGATACAGAGGATAGTAAATTCTATGACCACATAATAAATTTTGTGGCCTTGAATATTTTCTTTCTTTTCACCTTAAAAGTATTCCTCATTTACCATTTTAAACACATGAGATAACAAAAAATCTCATTAAGAAAAAGCTTTTTTATCGTAATTTTTTTATTCTCATGACTCAAATAAAAATTTTCTAAAAATTCTATTTATCCAGTGCAACCTTTAGCACAACTCAACTCATGTGAGATGTCATAATAATGGATTTTAGACAAGGACAATACATACTTCTCCAGAAATGCCGTGGAAGGTCTCTTCTCTTGTTTTAAACCGCGTCCTTCAGCCCTACACGTTTTCTTGTGTGTTCTTTTCGATACTAAAAATAAATTTCATAATTGATATAATTTTGTTCTCTTTACTCATTAATATAGAGAGTATATTCGATACTAAAAATAAATTTCATAAGTGACATAATTCTGTTCTCTTTACTCATCAATAATTCATTATTTTTACTCTACCCGATAGCTTCATCTCCACTATTCCATCCTCGATCA
>JAOTQJ010000102.1:17598128-17623066 GCA_025642045.1 Solanum sejunctum
CAAAATGTGAAAAAAAAAATTGGAAAGGCAAATTCTTGTGTATTTTTAATAAAAAGAAGAAGAAGAAAGTGTATTTTAATTTAAAAATAAATAATATATATATATATATATATATATATAGATAGATAGATAGATAGATAGATAGATAGATAGATAGATAGATAGATAGATAGATAGATAGAAAAAGAGAGAGAGAGAGAGAGAGAGAGAGAGAGAGAGACGTAGTAGGGGTAAAAGGGTCAAATTATCTTATTTTTCCCGTTGCAATGTTTAGAAATCCCCACCCATGCGTCTTATTTTCGTGTTAAATACGCGTTGTGCCATGTGAACAATTTGTGTCTATTTGTTCAGAAATTGTCAAGTTGAGAGTCATATTTGTGCAAGTTGAAAGTTTAAGTTCTAACTTGCAATCTGGTGCCAAGTTTAAGGACATATTTAGGTATTATGCCATTATTGACACTATATATGATTGACGACATCCCCTATTTTTAGAAAATTTATCTTTAATCTATATATATAAATTTTACTATGCATAATTGAGTGTTAAAATAGTGAGAATTATAAAGGCCATTGTTTTTTTAATATATAAATGTCACATGTATTAAATTAACCAATTAGAAGAAATAATTTTCTTTAAAAAAAAGTATGCTAAGAATTAAAATCTATCACGCATTCCCCAAAAAAGTATTATGTAGACGTAGGAAAATAAGCAGACTTTTCAATGTGGTCCAAGTTGTTATCTTAAAAAATATTAATCAAAATTAAAATTATTTTTTGTTAAGAAATTGTTGGCTTCCTCGAAACTTATATTGGAAAATCTATTTTAATATTAATAATATATGAACATGCTTAACTATTCCATTGATGAAAAATCTTTTCGAATAAATCAATTAATTTTCTGTTAAATAAGTCACTAAAAACGATAATCTTTCACGCATTTCCTAATTAAGAAGAACAACGTACGTAGGAAAATGAGTAGATTTATCAATGTGTGGTCCAATTTGTCAATATTCTACGTCAAGGAAAAAATTATTATCATTATTATTTTATTTTATTACTACTATATAAGCAAATAAGAGAACGTCTTTCCATCATACTACATGTTTGAGCAACTTTTGATTGTTCTGCTTATTATCTGTTTCTTCTCCTTTATTATGTGGTGCCAATACAAAATATTTTATGAGTTTTTTTAATTTAATTTTTTTAAGACAGTTGCATATTGACGTACCTGTTTCAAATGTCTCATTATATTTCTTCAATTATTAACATAAAATGTATTATAGATCTCAGTAATTAACAGCTTAAAATTTTTTAAAATAGACACAAAAAATCTATCACTGTCACATAATTGACACAAAAAATAACAGATATTGAGCCCGTGATCGCACGGACTTCTGTAACTAGTATATATTAGAATATTTCAACGTTTATATTGGAAGATCATTTTATTTTTAAAAATATATACTATATGACTATGCTTCTATTTCCTTGACGAAATCTCGTTGACTATTTTTACTAATAATAACTAGAATACGTATTACACCCTAATTTTTAATTTTAAGAGAAAATTAAATCGTCTCTTTCTTAATTATGGCATAAAATTCAACTGGCTATTGTTATAAATAAATTAATTATTCATCAAGGGATGATTAATGACCTAAGCTATTCAGTTTGTACTTTATAAAATATGTACAAAGTGCATAGATAGAGTAATTACTTTTTATATATATATAATGATAGACTGATAGTGTATAGGTATGTTGATTAAATAAATTAATTAAGCAAACAATATATATTGTTAAAATTAATTTTACGTATTCATTAAACCATGAGATATGTCAATGTGACTGCCCCCAATAAATAAGAAAAGTACTTCATACTAATCTTGGACAAAAATGTGTATTTTTAAACAGAAAAGTAGCAGAAGAATTTTCCACAATTGACTAAATGTCTTATTCCAATATTTAGGCCACCCTAAGATTTATTCAATTATTATGATGGTACAACTTGAATTTTGTCATTTTTTGCAAAACCCTAATTACCTAATAAAATTTCCAAAAGTAATTAATTTACCAACAATAATTTAATTCAAATGGTCATCCATTTGTCACTCATTTTACTTGAAATTTTTTTGAAGTTTTGTCAGAAGTAAAATTTCTCTCCAAAATTAATCTGAATTAATTTTGAGAACTTGAAAATATTTAAAGCAAATTTTATGATCAAATAAATATTTAAAAAAAATTATTCAAAATCTAAATCAGAATCTATAATCAAATATTAATTTAATTAGAGATTTTCAATTTGAGTCCTTGAGATAAAAAAAAATCCATTCGAAAGGCAAATCATGCAATAATATGGAGAATTTTTCCTTTAATGAATTTTACACTGCATGAATATTAGTTAGTAACTGTTTGAATTGACTTATTTTATCTGCCTTTCAAGTTAAAATAGATTTTAAATATTTTTGAAATGTTTAAATAAATTTTAAAAAGTATTTATAAATGCTTGATTTTAAATTAAAACGTTAAAAATATAAGTCAAAAGTCATAGAATTTCTAATTTATGACATTTGAATTATAAATCAAAAATCAAAAAAATAATCTAAATAAGCTCTTAGTCGAAATCTCATACCAAACATTATGTGAAAAATTAAAATATTAATTTTTATACTGAGTTTAAGATATTAATTTGAGTTGTATATATTATAATACTAATTTCGAGGCATGGAATCAATTCTTAGAAGAAGAATATCATAACTCATAAGGATCAATATCAATCATGACTTCCTTTCACAAAAGATGATATACTTGGCTAGTTTTTACACATCTCTATTATTTTATTAAATATTTTTCCACCTATCATCAACATAGGCATTACAAAACTTCGATAAATAACGCTTAAGATAAATAGAAAAATATATCTTTTATTATTAGTGAAATTTGAATTAAGATCTCACATGACTTTATCTAATATATAGGTATAAATAATAACAACAACATATCCAGTGGAATTCTACAAGTGGGGTCTGGGGAAGATAAAATGTACGTAAACTTTATCACTATCTCATAGAGGTAGAGAGACTGTTTTTGAAAATCTAATATATGGGGATAATTATCAATATGTATAATTTCGTCATTTAAATTTGTGCATATTTTTCAGGAGTTAAAAAAGAAGAATAAGTTAGCGGAAGTGTTAGAAAAGGCCGCAATGGGAGACAAAACAGTTATAATAACTACCTTAAATGCAGCATGGACAAAGCCAAACTCAATATTTGATGTTTTTTTGAAGAGTTTTAGAGTTGGGAACCAAACAAAGCCACTATTGAAACATGTTTTAGTGGCAGCTTTGGACAAAACAGCATATTCTAGATGTTTGGAGAAAAAACAACTTCATTGCTATGCACTTACTACAAAAGGTGTTGATTTCTCTGGTGAAGCACATTTTATGAGTGAAGATTATTTGAAGATGATGTGGAGAAGGATTGATTTTCTAACAAATGTTCTTGAGATGGGATACAACTTCATTTTCACGGTATGTCACTCAAATTACGACTTGTTTTAATTGATAAGCATCGTAACATATAATAAAGTAATCCTAATAGAACTTTCAATTCAAACTTTTAAAAGAAAATCACTTTTATCATATGCTCAAATGCTCAATTAATTGAAGCAGGCCCTAGTTCAAGTGCCTCAACGAAATGTACTTGACAAATTTAAATTTTTTTAATTAAAGTCTTAAAAGTTTTACTTTTATATATACAAACCAGGAAAGAAAAGCTAATTCACCCAAAAAACATAGATAAATTTACTTGTACCCACATTGGGAATATCAAAGATAAACGACGACGACAACATACCTAATGTAATTTCATAACTAAGGGTCTAGTAAAAATAGAGTGTATGAAAACTTTACTGCCATCCCCATACTCTACTATTGCCCTCGTCTTTTGTATTATTTGCCTAGATCATATATAAATATTTTTATGTATCTTTTTTAAGTATCAAACACAAGAAAATAAGTAAGAAAAAACTAATTTTCGTGAAAAACATTTTCCTTCCTATCAAACACACTCTATATTTCTACTTTAGGAACTATTTGTACGTGTGTGTGTTTACATGTGTTTATGACTCGATAATAAAAAGTATTTTTTTTGTGTGTGTCGATTTAGGATGCTGATATATTATGGTTTCGACAACCATTCATACATTTTTACCCGGACGCCGATTTCCAAATTGCTTGTGACCATTACTGGTTCGACTCAACAAACTTAGACAATTCACCAAATGGAGGTTTCAATTATGTCAAATCGAATGAACGTACCATCCAATTTTACAAATTTTGGTACAAATCAAGAAAGGATTATCCAGGAAAACATGATCAAGATGTGCTTAACATGATCAAACACAACCCCTTCATCAAACATATTGGATTGAAAATAAGGTTCTTGGATACTGCTTTCTTTGGGGGATTTTGTGAGCCAAGCAAAGATCTTAATCTTGTTTGCACAATGCATGCAAATTGTTGTATTGGAATTGGTAATAAAATGCATGACTTAACTATGGCACTTGGTGATTGGTGAATGATGATGAAAAGAAGTTAAGGCCACAAACTTGGACTGTACCAAGAATATGTGGCTAAATTCAGTACTTAAAAATACAATCTTCCTTCCTTTCTATGTTCTATTTACTTATATTATGGTCCATGCAAGTGTAAAATCCTTCGTCTTACCTTTTTGTCTTTTTTTAATTGGTATTATTTCTTGTCGTCATATATTTTATGGTTAGTTTAATAAAAAAATTTACACTATTATGAGATCATATTTCGCTTATGAGTAATTAGTAAAGTTACGAATGTATGCCTTGAAAGCAAACTCCAGCAAAAATGCAAGATTGCTACGCAGAATAGACCCTTTAGTTTTAATACAATGTTTGTTTTGATTGCAACTTAAATTTCATACGTCCTCCCCCAACAAACTAGCAGTGTTTGTTGTCGTTCTTATTTAAAATAATGATGAGTATAAAAATTAATATCTTATATTTCGAATAATTGAGCAAATTAATAAGCTTACATTAGTATTTTGTACATTATATGCTTGTATATGTTTTTGAGTATTAAAGGGGTTTTGTCTAGGAAGAAGAAAGATTAAATGGCTTATATATGTTTTTTACAACCTCATATATCTTCATCACTATCATATTGTTGACAATAGTGATTGATTTTGCATTTTAGCTTTAAGTACTGCATCACTTGCTTTGCTTGCCTTGCCTTGCCTTGCCTTGAGAGATTTCAATTCATCTAAACCAGCATCAACATCAATTCTTCTCTTCAGATGCAATCTGACTTCATTGAATCATCGATTTCTTCAGCATCCCTTTTTTGTTTCTCCTTATTATCCATCTCCTCATCTTCCCCTAGCTAATATCGAATTCAATCACGATCTTTCTTATAGTTTTAATCCAGTATACACCCTTGAATTACAGTTGAAGCCGCAATCAAAAATGTTGGAGGAGCTACTTCTTGAAAATGTGATTTAACAAAAAATTGGTCAAAGTGAAACCAACATTCCATTAATTTAATGAAGAAAAGCTGAATGTATGTATTTACATAATCCAAGATTTACAAATGTCAGCTTTCCTAACAGGGGCATCATCTGTGCCAACCCACAACTGTGCTCCATTATAAACTATTTCTATGTCAATGGAGTCCAAAAATGTAATTGCCTGTCTAGAATTATCATGGAAAATAAGACGAAAACGATATAAAAGAGAAGTACCTCTAATCGTCAAAATTGTGGGCAGACTCGAAGAATGTACACTTTGTAGATGGAATGCACAGCTGCATCCCTACGTTGCTCGGGATGCTCCAATGCAATCTATGCAGAAAAGTTCAGAAAATTAACCATTAAGCTTTGCTAAGAACTGGCCCAGGTTGTACTCCTCTGTGTATTGTGACTGATCCCAAAGCTCCTCCAATCCTCCAAGAATGGCTTTCAATCCCTTCCCGCTACGTGGCAAGATTGAGTCCACATCAGATTTTTCATCAGTTCTTTTGGATCTACTGGCTCCCTGAGAATAATCAGCATTTGTAAGTTAAATAGCATACATGCATCCCAAATTCTGAAGGAATCAAGGGAGAGACAATAGACTCAAAACTGAATGTTAAATCACCTTTTTGCTTTCAGCTGAAGTAAATAGATCAAGTAACTGGTCTGTATTCATTGTTTTCAAGCTTGCGTTCTCTGCATTGATCACTGCATTGGCAACCGACACTTTGAACCTTTGGAGACTCATCACTTTTTCTTCCAAGGTTCCTCGCATAATGAGACGATGAACATTTACAACTTTTCGCTGGCCTAACCTATGAGCTCGATCCATAGCCTACAAAAGGATATAAATAAGTTGGCCTTCGTTTTTTATATCATCTTGAGCACGCAGGACATGAGAAGATCCAACAAGAATGCTGACTAAATGAACACAACAGAACATCAACTTCTTGCAATATATTTACTCCGCATCTAAACAATCCAACATAGATATGTATAATCTGCAAGTAAATTAAAATACCCAAGATAACCATAAATTTGGCAAATACATCCGCAACGCCTTAAAATTTAGGATTGATAAGTACTAACTCCTCAAAAGTAACACCAAAAGAAATTGAAAGGCCTCATGGGTCTCAACCCAATTCATAGGCCACTAGACCACATAGACTTTGGTTCTTTCTAGTTTATTACTTACTCTATTTATCTTATTTTCAATAGTGATTAAAATTGCGAGGTAGATTACCAAATTATTATGTATGCTCCAGGTCATTCTTCTGGCATTGTAGAAGTAGGGATTCGGATGAATAGTAAATACTCCCTCCGTCTCATTTTATGTGGCGCTGTTTGAATTGGCATGGCGTTTAAAAAAAAAGAAAGACTTTGGAAACTTGTGATCTAAAATCATCCATAGATATTTGTGTAATTGAACGTTAGTTAATTAGGGTATAACAGAAAACTTAAGGAAAATAATTTCTAATTCTAGTAAGGTGACATTCTTTTTGGGACAGACTAAAAAGGAAAGGGTGCCACATAAAATAGGACAGAGGGAATAACAAATAACCTCCATACCCTATCGCAGACATAGTCTTGCTTTCTAAGAAGAACAACACCTAAAACAAGTAAGAAGTTGAACTCTCTTCCACTGACAACAATCCAGGGATATCGATAACCAACGAAGCAGTAAAACAAAGCCAAGCAAGAGGCAAGAAACACATAACCTTGACATAAGATTCAAAATTAGCTGGAGGGAGCGAGAAAGAGAACCACCATGCAAAAACCAGTCACCACCACCACCACCACCCCAAAAAAAAAATCCCCATACCCACAAAAGGAAACTAAAACCTAAAGACTGGTGGTACTTTTTGCCTTTAACTGGGCTGAAAATAAGCCAAAGAAATATGTAGCCTATGGTTCTAGACCATATTCAGAGAGGAAAAAACCTGCAAGAAAAGGCTAAACCTCTATACCTGGTGATCTCGCATTGGATTCCAGTCATGCTCCATGAACACAAGGGTATTAGCTGATGTCAGATTCAAACCAAGCCCACCAACTGCAAGAAGTATTCGTACATGAGCACAAGTCTTCAACTCTACAGAAACCATGCCAAAATGTAAAGTCATACCATGTGTAGTAAGCAATAAAACGTCTATAGTAGGATCCGAATTGAAGGCTTTCACAATGTCAAAGCGCTTTTCTGGTTCAACTGATCCATCCAGCCTCAAGTATGTAACACTGCTCAAAAAAGAAGGAAGATATCTTTAGCTACGAGTGTCGAATCATAAGGACCTGACTTAAAAACTTCAAGACAGCCTTTGATTAAAGTAGGTGCATCACTGATCCTCTACCTATTTTTTCCGGTTCCAAGACCTTGCATGTACATTAGCAAAACTGTTAAATTGTGGAAGTCAAGATATGGCACACAAAGTTCAATCAATATCCCGAGATGATCTTGAATACCCAAAATGACCAGAAGTTAACAAAAGATTTTCCAGGTGACACAGATCATAGAAATTGCTTACACGAAGGTCAGAGCTTTCCCAGTTTAACAAAGAAACATGGTAGAAACTGTATAATATTTGATTGAAGTGGTAGCTCATTTTGACGAACACAGTCATGACTTGGAACCAGCCAGAGTCAAAAGCACAATAAAACTTCAATTAAACAAGAAAGGCTAAAATCATACGTGGACCCCTAAACTTGTCTGCATCTTTTATTTTGAAACCTCAACAGACTTTTTCCAATTAAGACAATCTAACCTTAACACATGTACACACAGAAAATGACCACTGGGCCAAAAACACAGTATGTTCAACTCACTATCGGATAATGTGGCAGAGGGAAAATTGAAATGATAACACGTCACATAAAGGCCAAAAGCGGTTACAATAACATTAATTTTGAGTTCAGCAAAGAAAGAAAACCAATTAAACAAATTAAAAGTAGTTCAAAAAAAAAGGGGGGCAAACCATCCACCCAAATTGTCCTCCCTTCTTCCCTATCAGAGTCCCCTCCCATTGTCATGCCCCAAGCCATTTAATTTTTTCCCTAGACCTTCCCCTCCCCCTTTCTTATTCCTCCCCAAGAATCTCTTTCTTCTTCATCCACCATCTAAACCTGTCCCCCGGCCACCATTGAAATGTTGACGTACATCTTTGGAGTTTTTGAGATACATATTCATCGATGGAGGTTGAGAATGCAAACTTAATGAAAAATAAAAGTGATTCAATGAATTTTCAAGGAATACCTTGTAAATAGAAATTTCTATGTCACTCTTTTCCCTGAAAGGAGATAAAGGAAAAAGAGTGACATAGAAATCTCTGTTCACAAGGTATTTCAATTTTCTTCAATTTCACCTTAACTTTTGTTTTGATTAGGAAAATCATTAAACCTCTCCAAAACTTCTCCGCCGATTTTGGTCAAATTACCCAAAATTGGTTGACTAGATCGGGTACAAATCCCCCACCCATGTTGTGCCAGCCCGGGTGTGGCAACGAATGTAAAGAGTCCAAGCAACATAGGTCAATGTATAACCTATCTGTTTATGTAAAAGCAAATTGATGCTATAAATTGTTGAAACATAGTCAGTTCACGACATACTACCTCTTAATATCCAAAAATCTAATCATGACAACCAAGAGCCCGTCCACATGATAACAAAAATATTAAAAGATGCCTCACAGCCTCTGAAAATAAGAGGCACAGATATTCATTGAAAATGAAATATAGGTAGGTTCAATTTAGTTCAAAAGGAAATTAAAAAAATTAAAAAACAGGAAAGAACAATTCTTACTTCTTCATATGATTTTGAAACAGGTCTCTCTCAATGATGTCCAACAAGGCCTGCAAGGTTCAGATCAAATTCCAGGCCAATACAGGAACAGCATAAATTACAAAGTAACTTCAGAAGTTCAAGGCATTACCTTATGTTGTGCAAATATCAGGACTCTGTGTTGTCCCACACAAATAGTGCCTTCAGAACCTGAATCAACACCAATTCCACACTCTGAAAGGATCTCTTGCAAGGCAACTAGTTTGGGAGAGTGGTGGAGTTGATGGAGTTCTGAAACAATGTCTGAACCAGGAGAGAAAAGCTCTGACACAACAGATGAGAGGGATTCTGAAGCTCTGTCCCCAAACACGAGCAGAGGATGACTACAAAGTTTAAGCAAGTATTGAAGTGCCTGAAACAAGAGAGACATTAGACCACAACCACAAAAGAGATAATCACAACTATTCTAAACTTACCTGGAATACATGAGAAGATGCTTTTGGCAAATCATTTTTTTGGCTTGTGTCTGATTCATTGTGCTTCACCATGCTGGAAATCTCTTGTCTTACATGTGAACCAGAAAATTGTTCGTAGAGTTTTAGCTGAACAGGACTTAGGTCACAGTATCTATCCTGTATAATTTTCTCTGGCAAATCAGATAAGACTTCGTCTTTAGTCCGGCGAAGGAGAAAAGGCATCACCTGTCAAGGAGAACTTTTCAGTTATGAGTCTGGATGAGAAATGAACAGAACTGAAAAGGCCATATGCAAGTAGAAATGAACCCACCTGCTTGTGCAATGCTTCCATGGCAAGCACACCTGCTTCAGCATCCTTGGCTGAACATTTGGGATCCCTGGCAGCTAGTAGTGGTTTACCATAGGAGGCATGAAACTGTTAAAATTAAAAAATAACCGAAGTGTCATCTAACAACTTTTGATCACAAAAAAATTTGTAACACAATAAAGCTTCAGCCACATCAGATTCTGAAAGATACTCCTGATGCCAACATTGACATGATAGGAAAAATCCCACTTTTTTGTATGAAGTGAAGGTTTCCATTTCTGGCATCAAGGAGATGCATACGAATTGCAAAAAATGTAGTAACAAAAATAACTAAAAGCTCCATTACAGACATTAAACTAAAGACAAAGATCTAACAAAGTTCAAAAAGGTATCTGGAGTGTCTATAGGGAACAAATACGTAAGGCATTTAGCTCTTAGAGATTGGAATGTAGTTGATATGGTACCAAAAGGGAAGATCACAATGCTTCATACGACAGCCATGGAAAAAGGTTTCCAGGGAATACCATACTATGATTTTCTTTTTTAAAAAAATCTAATTTTACAAAGAATAATTGGATTCATTCGCAAAGAGCCACCCTCCACCCAAATTAGACCCCGTGTATCCTAGTTAGAAACATAGCATATTATAATAACTGTTGCATGTCTCTATACTAACCATTTGCAGTCCTACAATTGTATGCTGCTATATACAAATGAGCCATATACAAATGAACCCTTCAAATAGACTTAAATCCAGCTTCTAAAAGTGTCTGAGTAGCTTGACGAGACACATGCAGTTAGCATGAATGAACTCTCTCTATGCACAATGTGAACCCTAAGAATAACGGGTCCTAAAGGACTAAAGAATTTGAGGCCAGTTAATCTCAATTCAATATTTTGTTGTGAAACTAAAATCAAGATAATGTAAAGGGAAGAAGGGCGCAGGTTGGTTCATGACTTGAAGGGATGGAAAGTAGTACGACAGCTTCCCTGTGCATACCTCCTGTCCAGTGGATCCAACTTTTCGGAGGCACAAGTTGAACAAAAGCACATAATTGTTGGACACATTGAACAACATATGAATCACAGAGAAAGTGCAATTTAACTGACTGAACTGGTAAGAAAGCTTAAATGATGTAACTCACTTGTCTTTCAGTTCCAAGAAACCCAGGCATAAGAAAGTCAAAGAGTGACCAGAGATCCAACACATTATTCTGCAATTTAAGTCAGACTAATAGTTAAGCACCCATTGAACTGTTGTAAGTATCCAATTGTGATTGAACTAGTAATACAAACAGACCTGTATTGGTGTTCCACTCAGAATGAGGCGGTGTTGTGCCTTCAACTGTTTAACAGCAACTGTTATTTTTGACTTAGAATTCTTTATGATATGTCCCTCATCTAGAATGCAATAGTTCCAAAACAGTTGTCTAAGATAATCAACATCTTTGCGGATAACGTCATATGAAGTCACAATAACATTATGCTGATTAAATTGAGACCGTAGAGAAATGCGTTCTTGTGCAGAACCAACATACTGGAGGGTGGTAAGCAAAGAACCATCAATAAACTTCTCTATTTCATAAACCCAGTGGCCAACAAGGGTTGAGGGGCATATTATCAAGGATGGAGGTAGATCCTGGAAACTATTTAGAGCAACGTGCTCCGCTAAATCAGATGCCACAATTGCAGATGCTTGAAGGGTCTTACCAAGACCCATGTCATCACATAAAATGCCGTGAAGATTAAACCGCTTCAAAAATGACAACCAATTTATACCTTCTTGTTGGTACCTGAAAGCATAAGAGAGAATCTTAGACCAAAAAACTACTAAAAGGCTCTCAAGGGAAAATTGAAGTTCCATCGCCTTCCTTTTTCCCCTCTTTTTTGGGTCTTGGGCAGGAGGGTTAGCTTACAGAATATTCAAAGTGTTTCAAATAAGGCGCCAAGTTTAAATGTATGTCCAACAAGGAAACTAGAGAAATTAAAGAGAAATCGAGCTGAAACAAAAGAACTCCACATGAATTTGAGAGCAGAGGAAGTGTTCATTTTTATTTCCACATTCGTCCCACAAGGGCCTAAGAAAAGCCAGCTGGCACTATCAAACAAAACAAATCAACAACACTAAAACTTTTTATTTATTGAATCTCTTCCTTGTTTCCATCAAAATATAGGAGAAGCATGACTAGAAATGAGCTTATCATGTTTCTCAAAAGAACACATCACGCAGGACATAGTTCTGCTGTTCTGCAACTACATGATCAAGTTGTGTGGCTGTTTAGAAACAGGACTATCGACAATATGTGATAAAAGTAATCGTAATACACAGATATCTAAGAGCAATACAATGTCCATTATCTATTCAATTTTCTTCGTTATATGTTAAGCCTGGACTTTATGTTTCGGACTGAAATTGTAGCAATTCGTCACTTAGAAGTGCATGTCTTTAAGTATCATGGTAAGCTCGCAACACAATATCCAATTAGCTCTATCCAGAGGGTAATTCAGGCAGAACGAATAATCTTGTCTTGTCCTCAATAGTTTAGTTAACACAGAAGCAGGCAGAGAGACCCTAACTCATATTGCATATTGTCAATATTCATGTGCATGATATACTTTTCAACTATTTCTTTTGGCACATAAGGCTAATCATCCCAAAAGAAGAAAATGAACCTTAAAGCATGATGATCAATGCGATATTAGATCCCACCAATCCTTGTTATAAGGATGGAGAGAAACCGAAACAAGGAGCAAACAAGGTAGGATAGGAGAAAAAGGAACATATAGATCTCAGCAGTGAAAACCGAGTTATTAACCTTTTTAAAAAAAAAAAAAAAAAAAAAAAAGCTCACCACAGGGTAGGCATCACAATTTCACATTGCAGATACTTGAGAGATAATCAGTGGCTTTGGAGTTACCTTCTCAATGTCACCTTTAGTTCAGTTGAGAGCTTGTAATCGTCAATATGAGAGTTGTCAATTAGCTGCTCCAAAAATTTAACATCTTCTTGACTTCTTGATAGATGTTCACTGAGACCAACAGGAGGAGAAACACCACGTGCTAATGGAAGTAGAGGCACAAGAGTCGCAAAACTATGTGTCACACTCTGTCTGATAGAATGATCTGAATCACTCATACACCTCAGAAGGGGAACTACTAAGAGGGGAGCATATGGAACCAGCTCAATACCAAGTCCCTGCACAAGCAAACTGACAAGCATGCCAGCTCCTTGTTTAGAATGTACAGATGTAATGTCACCTAACATAGGCACCACATTCTCAATAACTGAACCCATCACATCCAATGTCATTGACTTGGCCATGGTTGTAATACATCTAGATGCAGCTAATCTCACAGCAATATGTGAATGACGAACACATCTGAAAATGCATGGAAGGAGAGTGAGGAGTTTCGGTCTTAATGTCTCATCCAGCATTGGTGCAATGGAACGGACCACCTGCCACTCGAAGGAAAAAGAGTAAGAAGACAGCGACAATGCTTGAGTGAAGGAAACAAAGAGTATCCAACTGAAATATCAAGTCCTCAAAAATAATTTTGAAACAGTAACAAAGTGGTAGCAGATGTCAATTGTCAAATACTCCCTCTGGCCCCTTGTATGGACCACAATTTATTTTTTGGTTTGTCCCAAGAAGAAAGTCATTTTTTTCCATATTCAGAGACGATTTAACTCTAAAACTTTCCATTTTACCCCTAATGAGATATGCTATATAGCAATACAAGGCAATACAAGTAGTTATGTCTTGTTTAGACCACAAGTTTCAAAAGTTCTCCTTTCTTAAAGCTTGTGCCTACTCAAACAGTGCCACATAAATTGGGTCTGAGAGAGTACATTTCTAATGAAGTTGTTGCTTCCTAGAGGCAACAAATATGTGACTTAGGTGCACTATTCATTTGACTTTCAGTTTGATTTCCTTCCAGCAAAATACCCCTAGCCGATGTCAGTTAAGCAACAACACTTTGTAAATTTGCTTTTACAAGGACAAACTGCTCCACCTTAATGGCAGACTAGTTACACATCTTCAACTGTCATCTACAAGCAACTTGCACTCGCTCCATCGCGAAAGAGCTAACATGGTTCAATTTTTTACAAAAGAAATAAGCAATTTATCTCTATATTCAAATGTCTATCAATTTATGTTTTAAAAATGGATAATTCCAGAAGCTACGTGAAAATTACTAGAAAACATCTATAGAAATTATTATCAGAGAGGAATGTTGGTTGTTCTTCAGATAGTAAGAAGGACAAACAAAAAGAGGAAGCATTGGGTCTTCCAGGATAAGCAAATGTACAAGAGCTTTTGTTTTAAGACAGAACTACATTTCCTTCTTCACTTCCAAGATTTGAGATTGACTGTTGGTTCCCATCCTTTCTATTCCTCAGTCATGTTTTTTTTTAGCTTACTAAAATAAATATCCTTCAGGAGTTGATAAAGTGGAAATGAATAATACAGTTCAGAATAGAGAAACCAAAAAACTCCTTGAAAGTCCAACCAAAAGAAATCTTCTTACTTCAGTTATTGAAGCCCAATGTTTATATACTTCTCTCTTACAAAAAAAGCCCAATATTTGTAACAAATTCCTAACCATAACACCAACCCACCATCCACCCCAAGAAATAATTGAGAGTTATACCCTTAATAATGTACTATGAGAAGGAACAGATTCAACACTTTTTATGATAACCTTAACGAACAATATCTGCTTTGTAGGTATTAACGTCGACAAAGAGAAGAGGACTCATCATGGCATCATTACCTAACAGAAGCCCAAAAAGGACTGAAATCAGAATAAAGGGTAGTTTCATAAAGAGAATCATTTTCTACTACAATCGCATTTTCTGGTTCAATCGCTGTTGAGCAAAAAAATTGCATGTGTCCCTCTTGCTCTTGTAAATGATCTTCAATGGTAGCAAATAAAAGAAGGAAATAGAGCATGGGAGGTGGTTTCATTGACACTAGGGCATCACTGGAGAAAAGGAATGAAATTTCTGTATATTTTGCATAGTCCCAAGAAAAAACAGATCAGCCATCCATCCATCCACCCAAATGGATGTCAAACATTTTCACGGAAAGACATTTTTGATATTGGCTTTTTGGTTGCATTTGTAATAAACATGATACTATAAAAAATTGCAAGAAACGAAGAATTACGACCAGTGGGACTGACCTGGATATTGTTAATCAAGTTCTGAGGATCCTTAACCAACTCAATAGCTTGAGTAATAAGTCTTTCATCTTCTGCAGTCATGCCTTCAAGGGTACAAGGCTTAAGAACTTCCACTAGGCAGTCCCACAGCTTAGGAAGCTTTTCAAACAAAGATCCACCCAATTTTCCACATAAGAACTTCAAGGCAAGTTCAGATCCACGTCTACTAATAAAGCCCTCGACCTTAGAACGATCTTCACCAGGGGAGAGCATATGAACTTTTGATTTGTGTCTATTACTGCTACTTCCTGAGGATAGAAGATCCTGCTCTTCAATTATTTCTATAGAATTTAAAATTCCGGCTTGAGGTGTCTCACAAGGATCCATGCATGTCAAACTACAGAGATTCTTAATTAACTTATCATTTGGTCCAGGCTTCCGTCCCATACAACGATAGATAAGCTCTGCAAGAGCCTCAGCTGCCTTACTTTGTAATATCTCCTCCTTCAAAAATGAACAATTATGAACATGAAAAAAGCAACTGGTCTCTGTTCAGGAAATTTCAAACATTTAACACTTACCTGTTCTCTCTTAATAGAAGCCATCAAAGGTAATATGATAGGATTCAATTTCCCAGGAAGTTCGTTCATCCAGACAACAGCAGCAGCCAGCAAAGAAGAGACGGTAACATGCAAATTATTCTGAGAGTTGTCAAAGGAAGACTAAAATTAAGAAAATGGTGTGATAAATAAGCAAAAGACTAAAGCTAAAATACTAATCCAGTTAATCAGAAACCACGTTTAAAAATCAACCCCAAAAATTACCTGGACGCATTTCTTTTTTTTTTTTTTTTAAACTGGTAACTTTACCTGGACGCATTTCAAATAACCAGAAGTGGTCAAAAGCCTCTGTTTGAATGTTTCTAACTCGTCCAGACTGTTCCGCTCGGCAGATTCCTCCCCCGTAGTATTAATACTTGAAAATTGAAGTTTAGATGCAAAATTAATTGCATCATCTGCACTGAGGTTGTCCAAGTCAACCAGGGTAGATGATAATAAATCTTTAAGCATGTCTGATGACTCGGTCGCATGGTACAGTTGACGAGCTTCATTGCGCATTTTATCATATGTTCTTGAGAGTTCAATGTATGGAAGAAGAGAATCTTTCGTAGGAAAAGCAGGATTAGTGCAGGCTAATAAATCCATCAACCAGCTCCTAAAAGTACTTGAGATGCCAGAAATGACCCCATCCTTATCCAAAATGCTACTGGTTTTCAGTTCTTTAAACCAAGAAATAAGCACCAGTGAAGCTACCTGATTCACCATCAAAACTCCAGTTTAAATTTGGCATATCGAGGGGAATATATAGGAAAAATACGGAGATCAATGCTAAACACTTCTAAGATTATGTACCTGCCGCTGAACTCCAGATAGAGAGGTAAGCGCTTTCCATAAAGGGTCAATAAAAAATTGCAAAGAACTTTCACGCAACCTAGAAGCTAAAATGCCCAACACTGTGGCAGTAACAACGCGAGTATACGTGACCGACATGTCGACGTCAGCACCCACCACAATCTTTCCACTGCTGCTGGAAGTCTCTCCACTTTTCTCGAGCACAGTAGTGGCTTCACCTGAATCTGAGCATATGCTTTTAAGGGAATCGTTTCCTGGTTTCACAGCTCGCATCTTCGCAGCTGCTTTGAAGTGGCTTTTGCGGGGAAGAGCTACAGGCCAAAACATCTTTGCAGTATCCAATGATGAACCATATGGAGTAGTTGCTAACTCCAACCAGGAAGGAAAATATGCCTTTGAAGCATCTTCCAAGTCTTCCACTGGGCACTAACAGCAACCAAAATATATATCTTAAATTTTTTTGATCAAGTAATAATTTTTCATATTAATAGGCATAAAAAGGAAATAGATATCAAAAATATAAGATCAAATAACTAAGAACAATTTCCTGCCCAAGGTTAACGATTCAGAACCAGCAAAACTATCTTCTGATGCCTATCAAGCCTCCACTTAATAATAGTATTTTAGCCCTAAGTTATCTTATAGCCAATAATTTGAAGCTAGCAAAATCGTTTCCCCTGGATAAGCTGATGTTATCATAATAACATCACTGTTCTATACCAAACTGTACACTACCATGTCTCAAAAATAGAAAAATTCATTTGTGATAATCTAGTTCAGGATTAAATTAAGTTGTTACTGGGTTATTGCTATTTGTTACTTCTTTCAGAGAAATTTCACATTTCTTTTTCACTTTTCCCCGTGGCCCTTTTTCCTGCTTCCAAACACATTTTGTTGTGAAGAAAAACATACGCCGCCAACCAAAAAGACTCCTTATGAAGATGAAGTGGCCAATTTGCTCACCCTTTCTCCTTTATTTCTTTGGAAAGCATTTTAAAGTTCTCAATGATTTAGAAGTTCTATTGCACTGTCTTTGATGTTATAATCCATAGAAAAATAATGCAGTGCTGAAGCATTCAAATGTAAGAATTATTAAGCTGCTTGGGTTGAAAATCTACTGTAAGAGCCACCCCCACACTTCAAACCCTCCAAATAAGAACCCAAAAACAATGGATCTACGACATGGACAAAAAAGCCAGAAGATGTCCAAAACTAAGTATGTGCATTATTCTTTTGCTTATGTTTCAGGGCAACTGGAGAAAAAGCATACACATTGCCACTGAGGACCTAAATCACTTGAAGAGACTTTCCACCTTCCCCCATGTCTCCCTTAATACAGAGAAACAAAGGCAAAAGACACCTTCCTGGACATTCATATCCCCTTCTCAAACCTTATTCCTCCAAAGGCCAACCCCCCACCCCCCACTCCCAAAAAAAAAAAACCAACCCCTCCTCCTCAAAGACAATAAAGAAAATCCAGAGAGTAAGTCTCCGGTGATCACTTGACTTGGAAGAGGTTGACTCGAATGAGAAAGGACGAAGATTAAAACAACACTTCCTAAACAATTAACTACAGGGATGATTCGAAATTACTGTTTTTCCTCTTTAGTACATCAAAAGCTACAAGTGAGCATTTTAAATCTGAATACAAAATTCACATCAAATTATACCTCAAATAACATAAAACGGGAAATAGCAGGCTCTAGAAAAGAAAATTCATACTCATTAGACAGAGAAGAGGGTCCGAAACTTTTGAGAGACAGGAGTTCATTTTCATATGAAATTAGAGAATAACTCCCAATCAGCTCTAGATATGTCATCTTAGAAAAGTCTCTTCTACTACATAGAATAGTATAGCCCTCTATCACAATCACCTCCAGATATGTCATCTTAGAGAATGCTCCTAATATTATCATGCTACAATAAAAAAATTTAGAAGGATACAAATAGTAATTTGATTAAGACGATAATGCATTATCATAGCCATTTACAGAATATTTGTGTTGAAGCAATAAAAAATGGGGTTTACTTGGGACAAACAGGTATCAATAACAAACCTGGAGAAGGATCCTCCAAACCCTGCCTGAGCACTGCACAATCTCCTCATTTGACTCGAGCAGCAAATTCTGGAAAACAATCCTGAGAGTATCACCCAAAATAAATGAAGGCCAGAAAGAGCTAGATGACTCAGCAATGCTCCTCTTATATTCAGCTTCAAGCAATCGCTCCTGTATAAGAAATTCAAGATTCAGCTTTTTATCTTCTATACTTAAACGCACTTGCACTGTATAAAGCCAATTCATGGAAAGAAAGTTACCAGTTTCAAAAAAGAAAAAAGAATTCATGGAAAGACAAATCCACAAAACTAGAGGCAGATACGACCTTGCTAAGGTTATGGTGTACAACTAATAGCAGTCCAATATGTTAATAGCAAATGAAAAAAGGATCAAAGAAGGAATATTACCAAAGTCCGGATAGCTGAATAACGGACGGAAGTGATACTATGTCTCATGAAAGGCCATAATCTTGGCGCCAATGTTGATAGCAAGTACGGATTTTCTGAAGACCATGTCCCTTCCCCAAGGTCATCTTGGCGATCAATTTCATTGAGATCAAATTTCTTTTTCTCCCCGGAAGTTTTGGGAATCATTTGCTCTTGAGAGTAGATCTCTGCCAACAGATTCATCACACTGCAATACCAAGGCACAGAAAAGATCAAGATAAGCTTTTGGGCACAATCTGAAAAATTCAAATTCATGCACAAATGAGATAGTGAGAAGGCAGAGATACTCTACTGCCGAAAGATCCTGCCTCACAAGGCAGCTCATCATTAACCACAATCATAATGTGTATGTGTGTGCCTGAGTAGTATAAGCTCAATACATGCACAACTCCACTAATGGGGTATATGTTAGGTGCTTTCAGCCCAAAAATCCATAGAAGACATTCAAAACCCCACTAACCAGATATGTACTGCAATTCGAGCAGCCAAAACAGTTGGTGGTAAAAGTTTGTAAAGGAAGAGATATCGACACACCAAGATGAGATATTTTAATTGCTAAAAGTGCTTCAAAGTTGAGAAAAGTAATTACTTTACATTTAATGGCTTTCAAACATTCTAAATCCTATTTAGCTATGCAAAACATCATAGCACAATCATCAACGAGAATTACACCCAGATTGTTCAGCTCCTTGAGCTACTTGGGTCTATATAGGTATAAACAGTTATAGTACAAAAATTGATTTTGTACTCCTTTCATATTTACTTGTCCTTATCTAAACACAAATTTTCCTTTTTTACTCGTCTATTTTAGCAGGCCAAGAGAAATTTATTATTTTCTTCCAATGTTGACCTTATCATTAAGTACCTACATACTAGTCAAATTTAGATTTCCAAAAGATAATCAATAAGGTCCCAGGAAACAGTTTCTCTACCTCTATGAGATAATGGTAAGGTCTGCGTACATTCTACCTCCCCAGATCACACTTGTGTTATTGTAATTAATAAGGTTAATTTAGTAAAATAAATCCTGATAAATACTTTTTCAAGGGGAGTGCCCACTCAATATAGGTCAATTAAAAAGGAACGAGGGGAGTAAAAAGCTTCATGAATATTTATTCTAGTTAATTAACCGACAATTAAAGTGCTACAATTCAGAGTTAAAAAAGAAAAATGAAACTGTGATTAATATAGTAGATAATGACTAAAGAGAGATAATGGAATGAGATGAATGATCTAGACATTCATCCTTCTAAGAAAATAATAATTAAATTAAGAATAACGTCTAAAATCTGAATCCTTTAAGAGACTGAGTTTTGCGGAATTTTATTACCACTGGTTAACAGGCAATTGAAAGGGAGGTATAAATTTCAATCAAGATATTGACCATGTTGGGAGTCAAGAATCTATCCATCTATACAAAGTTGTCCTTAGCAAAAGTGATATGGTGCCTCTCTTAGACTTGAAAAGTCATTCATCCTTTTGTCAATTTTATGCCTTTTTTACTCTATTTCTGTTAAACATAGCTTTCTTCCTTCCAAAAGCATAAAATTATACATTGGCATAACTGATACAATGGAACTGGTTACAACCTTTCCTTCCAAAAGCAAAAACAATTGAATGTTACCAAACCTGAACTAATGGAATGCTTACAATCTTTGAAGTAATTTTTATAACTTCAGTTGCAAAGGTGCAAAACCATACCAATCGTCTTTTCTGTTCAACCGCATTTCACCCCATATTAACACTAGTCTAAACAAACCATGATATTTGGCCACCAAGAATCGGCAATATAGACAAGCTAATAGGGACAAGAGGTGTTCTTTGGTGAATTTGGACAAGGTATTGGAAAGTTGAAGCAACCTTTGGCACAGGGAGAATAGGGGGAGTTAAATTTCAGATGTGGCTGAAGTAAAGAAAAGACGAGAGCACAAAAGAATTGTGTGTTAACAAGAAGACGCCCTCATTGTTAATGACCATAAAATACGCAGAAAAGAGTGTATAAAGTTTTATTCATCTTCCTTCTCTTTCACTTTGGGAAATGGTAGGCTTAAATTATTTGTTTACATCAGCGCAAGTCTCATGAATAAATAGCATGTTCTTTCTAATGAATATGCCTTGATTGTTGGGGCTAATATTTGTATGTGTTTTGTGTGTGGTTGTCTTGATAACATACCAAAGGCCAAAATCTATAATAAGAATTAAAGAATTTCTTTTTTAATTTTTGAAACATAGATTAAAAGAAAAAGTACGCAAAACTGACGACAACATAAAGTTTTCCTATGAACAGAAAGCTTATTTCATGCCAAACTCAAAAGACTTAAACAAGCAAGAGATATACATCACACTACCATTTTTAACTTTTACAAAAGAGAAGGCTACTACAACATCAATTGAAAAGGAAAATTAAGAATGAAATTGAAGAAAAATGGATCAACTTCTGAAGTTCTTGGGTTGTCTATTGAAGGGATGAAAGAAAAAGTATTTGAAACATCGTGTAGTATTAATCAAGAGGCTAGAAAGGGGACTAATTTGGTGGAAAGAGAAGTAGAGGAGAAGAAGAGGTTACCTGTTAAGACACAGAAAAGAGGGAAGATTAAGGTGTACGGGAGAAGAAATAAGGACACAGGCAGGGAGTATGAAGCAGGAGTGGAGGCAAATGGGAATTGGAAAAGAAGTGTGTTGATTGATTTAAGGCTGGCAATGGGACTGGTTTTTCCCCGGTCCGGTTCCTGTTCAGGTTGACACAGTAAGGAATGATTATCCAGTCCAAGCTGCAATCAGTGAGCACTCTAAGCTTTGTGGTTTCACAAATTCTAAATCTCCAGGCAGAGAACCAGGATTCTTAACTGCCACTAGCAATTGCCATACAGTATTATGGACTGTAAGATTTTGATTGTATCTTGGTTATGCTGGGTGCCAATACACTTTTTGGTTACATATACTAGCGGCACAGATACCAGACGGGTCCCAGATTTTTAACCGGTTGATCCGGTTCTGGTAGACCTGGTTCCGTTCCTGTTCTGTTCCAGCATAATGGTCATTTTAAATTCTTTTTAAAATTCCCAACTTCTAAATAGACGTTTTTGGACGTTATTGTTGGGGGCCCACTAACAGCTTTAACAAAGCCTCCTCCCCTCGCCCCCTAACACCCTCCAAACACTATAAAGATACTTCATTTTCTTAAATTTTCCCAAAATTCACAAACTACTCTTTTAATATCTTACAAATTCTCTCAACATTCAATCACTCTTATTGATTATAAATTAAATTTTGTGCCATTGGTTAGTTGGAGTTCGGAGATTATTTTGAAGTTTCAATTGGCATCTCTCAATTTCGACTATTGATCATACGTTTACTTTTACGTAGAAGTTTAGTATATTCGTTCCAACTTTATTTTTTTTACTTATTTATCTACTAAGTTACTATATTTGTTATATTTATCGTGCTTATTTTTATTATATTTTTATTATTTTAAACTTTAAATATGGACTCAAAAAAAATAACGGAAAAAGACCAATGTCCAGGGGAAAAAACAATTCTACTAATAGGGGTGGAAGTAGTTCTACACAATTGCCGCCTAAATTTAGAATTAATACCAATGTTTTACTCATGTTGATGAAACTTCTTTTATGACACATCCGAACTTTATAGAATTTATTTTCAAAAACGAAATAAACCATGAAACATAAATAGATGCTTTACTAATTTTGAGAAAGAATTAGAGGAAGAAGTAGAAAGAGAAGACCGTGAACAATATAACACCCTACTAGTCCGACTATGTATTCACCCCCAACAAAATGATCTCCCTCTTTACCTATGTTTTCTAAAATTACTAAGGTCGAATGTCCTAAAAGATCTTTAGTTCAGCAATTTTTGGTACAAAATAAGGAAAAAGCTATGCCCTATGCATAAAATGTAAGAAAATCATGAATGATTTGACTACCGGATGGCATGGAGGGACGTGACGGCTAACTATGCATTTAAGATCATGCAATAAAGAATTTGTCCGTCTAGAAGCTATATATAGGGCTTAAAAGAAGAGGTACCATCCCCTGCACGAAGAATCTTTAGGAATTAGCTATATAGTAAAGAAAAGATCATGAAGAATTAGCTAAAATGGTTGTTGTTTGTGGTTTACCTTATAATTTTCCTTCACATCCTGATTTTATTCATTATATAAAACAAGCGTACAACTCATCTTTTCAAGGTTTTTCAAGAAATACAATTAAAAATAATATTTTTGAATATCAAACTAAACATCGTCACTACCTCCATCACTTATTTGCTTATTTTGATGGTAAAGTATCTATTATCTATTACTTCTAACTAATACGACTCGTAGTCCTAATGATAATTGTTAGAATAGGAATAGGCACAAGAATAATATTTACAATCCTACTTAAAATAGGAATAGTATGAAGAATCCTACTTGGAAAAGAATTATATTATCGTATCCTAGTACCAAAAAGTGTCTAATTATAGTATCTATAAATAAGGTCTCAATGTAATAATGTAGAGATTAGGGGTGTGCATCAGTTCGTTCGGTTCGATTTTAGACATTATTGGTTCGGTTTATCGGTTTTCGATTTTTAAATATGCTAAACCAATAAGAAACCAACAACAACAACGATGACATACCCAGTGGAATCCCACAAGTGGGGTCTGGGGAGGGTAGAATGTACATAGACCTTACCACTACCTCCTAGAAGTAGAGAGGCTAAAACAATAAGAAAACAATAAAATAATTTTTATCGTTTTTCAATTTATCGATTTTATGTCCTTAATGGTTTGATTTTCGGTTTACCCGATAAGAATGGTAATGAGAATTTGCATTAATAAAAACCAGATAGAGTACGAAAACTACGTTTACAAACTTGCAAAAGCTATAATTAGTTAATTACCAACTAAAATACTAAAGTGAACAACTAATCACTTAAGTAATATAAAGATTAAAATATGTAAGTATTGTTATAGTGTCCTATTACTATTAAATTACTAATATTTAATATTTACGAAGGGGTAAAATAGTACATTATTATAATCTTATTGAGTTATCGGTTTACCCAATAACCCAATAATAAAAACCGACATCGAACCAATAACCCAATAATCTTTTTCTTCAAAACCATTAAAAACCTGATAACCTAATAACCCAATAACAATAAACCAATAACGTGTTTATTGGTTCGGTTTATTGGTCAGTTCGGTTTTTGCACACCCCTAGTAGAGACACAATTCAATGATATCTTTCTCCAATATTTCTTAAATGGTATTAGAAGCATCCTGGCAGAAAATCAAAGAGCTTCTGCTACCGGTGGGCGACTATGACCCAAATGTGTCGCTTGTCTGGCCAATGATTACGTTAGCAAAAAAATTAAGTCATTGTGAATCTTTTCGGTGACTATTTTCTCATATTCGCCTTATGCAGCAGTGGCCATCTTTCTAATGAATACTTTTTCATATTTAATTTGCATAGCACCATGCTATCTTTCTGGTGACTATTTTCTTATTTGTGTTGGGTCGTGCCATCATTCCACCCCTATCCATACAATCTCCTTTTAAGTAGGATCGTGCCATCAATATGATCCTACCTATATAATTTCTATTTTTCAGTGGGGTCATACCACATTTCAACCTTATCCATATAACTCTCTTTCTCAGTAGGGTCGCGTCATCATTTCGACCCTATTCACTATTTTTTGGCTTTGGGGTATGATGGAATAAAGCAAAATGGCTTTTTAAACTGTCTGCGCTTCTTTCAAT
>JAOTQJ010000102.1:17623166-17638047 GCA_025642045.1 Solanum sejunctum
GTTAGTCAATGCAACTTTCGACGCTCATCATGGGTCATCTGAAAACAGTCGCGCTATGTTTTTAAACATAGGGGTCAAGCTGCGTACATCCGACCCTCCCTTACCCTGCAATGGGCGGGGAGCCTTTGAGGCATTGGGGTAATGTTGTTGTAATTTGTGACCACTTTCAGCCATCAAATCTAATCATTCAACACATGAGCAAGTTCTAACCAGTTTTAAAGTCCTATCCATATAATTCTCTTGCTCAGTAGGGTCTACTCATCATTTCGACCCAACCCACATAATTTTATTCCTCAATTTGTGACCACTTTCAACCATCAAATCTAGTCATTCAACGCATGAGCAAGCTCTGACCAATTTTAAAGTGACTTTCCTAGAAGCAATTTTGAGATGATCCATATTATCATTCCTTCATTTACCTTTTAATCAGTTGAATTAAGAATGTTTTTCTCCATGATAATCTCGAGGAATAAATCTATATGGAGCAACCATCTGATTTTATTTGCTCTGGGGGAGTCTAGTAATTTGTTATATCGATTATGTAAGCCACTCTCTGGTATGAAATAATCTTTTGAACTTAGTTTGGTAAGTTCAACATTGCAATTCAGGAATTTATTACTGTGTTTTATCAACATTATGCATCAAATTCAGCATTTCACGAGAAGACTAAACACATTGAGATTAATTGTCAATTCTGTGAAGTCGAGAGATCAACTTGCAGATATCTTACCAAGCTATTCATAGGCCATCGTATTAATTACATTTGTAACATGCTAGGTACATATGACTTGTATGCAGTAGCTTGAGGAGGAATGTTATAATAGGAGTAGGAATGAGAACAATATCAACAATCCTACTTAGAATAGGAACAGAAATAGGGATAGTATACAAAATCCTACTTAGAAAAGGATTGTATTATAGTACCCTAGTTGGAAGAGGAGTCTAATATCTACAAATAGGGTGTCAATGTAATAATGTAGAGACACAATTCAATAATATTTTTCTCCATTATTTTTGACAATAATAATTATTTTATTGTTATTACAAACAATAACAACATACCCAGTGAAATCCCACAAGTAGGGTCTAGGGAAGGTAGAATGTACGCAGACCTTACCACTACCTTATAGAAGTAGAGAGGTTGTTTCCTGGGAACCCTCATCTCAAAACTCATAAGCAGAATTATGTTACTGTTATTGTCCATTGAATATATCATGATTAGAATATGCAAAAATGAAAAAATAGGCTATAAATATGTTGAAGGGACTAAATTGATTCTTATGTAACCATAACAATAGGTAGTATTTGCAATATTTTGGAATGTGATAAAACAATAAGTTTTTAGATAATGCTTCTAACAATTGGAATGTAATTGATTTCTAGAACCAAGAATTGTCCAATCGATGATGATACTTTTCATATTAAATGTACTGCACACATTTATAATTTGATAGTAAAAGATGGTGTTGCTAATTTTGGAGATTCTTGTGACGAGATTAGATTGCCAGTAATAAAATTGCTAGACTTACAGAATTTAAAAATCGTTGTAAAGAATGTAAATGTGAATACAAAAAAGTTCCAAGAGAATTGTCTAGTAGATGAAATTATTTATTTAAAATGCTTGTAGTAGTTCATGCTTATCAAGAACTGATACAAAAGGTTTATAATATTCATAATTCAGAATCAATTTTAAGACTTTGTAAAGATGATTGGGAAGAGGCAAAAGAACTTATTGATTTTTAAAGGTTACTTATAGCTATAAATGTTATTTTTGGTCAATATTATCCTACTATGTCTTTTGTTTTAGTAAATATTTATGCTATTTCATCCGCATTAGCAAAATATAAAAGAAAAATAAGTTCAAAGATCACTTGATTTTATTACTGAAAATTTTAAAAATATATTTTTTATATTCCTCAAATTTATTTGACTGCTACTTTATTCAATCTTACATTCAAAAGGTGTTGAAAAAATGATTGAAAAAGCTTATCCTAATTTACAAACTCAATCTGATGAAATTCCTAAATTTAAAGATTGTAACGTAGCATAAAAACAAAAGCTAAAAGATTATATGATTCATATAAAGCCATAGAAAAAAATGTTCCACTAGTTTTACCTCCACCTCATAAACATAGAAAAAACTATTTAGATGATATGATGAATGATTATTTGTGTCTTAAAACTTCTAACAATAATGGCTCTAACGAATATATTAATCAAGGAATTAAAAAATTAGGGGTGAGCATGGAAAACCTCAACTATTATTGTGGTAGAAGAATCATCAAAAACAATTTTCGAATCTTGCTAGGGTTGTTCGAGATGTGCTAGCGATTCAAGCATCATTGGTAGCTTCTGAGCAAGCTTTCACCAAGGCGAGATTTTAAGTTAGAGATCATCAATATTCATTAGCAAAGGATAGTTTGAAATTATCGGTGTTGTTTAGAGATTGAATCAACGACGAAAGAAGAAATTATGGACTGCCAAAATTATCAAGTTGAAGATGAAACAGTTTTAAAAAACTAGGAGAGAATAACTATGATGGCATGAAAGCAATGGAGGAAGAACAACAAATACGAGTTCTAGATAAGTTTTCCAAGAATTGAATAAAATTTTAAGAAAATAATATTTCAAAAATTAGTATAATATTAGAGACTTAATTCAAACAAAACCCTTACTAGAAGATGGATGTGTAGATTAGAAACTATTTTTAGTATTTGTAAATGTATAATTTTACTTATTTGGATAAATATACGACTATTCGACTTGATTTGCTTTCAAAATAGCCTTTTATTTAAATTACAATTCTTATATACTACAAGTTTCAAGTTTCAAATTGATGGTTCTATAAAAATTAAATTGTAACTTTTTACTACTAATTCCAGTAAGTTAATAAATATTTAAATAATATATAATATAAAAGTCATTATCTTAATATTAATATATAATTACATAACATATACATACACACACACATATGTATGTATGTATGTATAAGTTAATATATTATTATTTCATAAGCATTTAAAATTAAAAAAAGGTAAGGGACTCGATTATGGTACCAGTCTAATCTGGTACCAACCTAGTATAAGAGGACAGGGTCTAAACTTAGGAAAAGTTTAGGTAAACCGGTTCCGATAGACCTAGTTCTAGTAAATGGAACGGGTCAACAGATCCGATACCAATTTCGGTAACTGATTCTGTGATTTTCGATCCGAAAGTTTCCAGCCTTGGATGGATTTTAAAATCATCCGTTGGAGTGTTATGGAAATGAATGGCCCAAGGTAGGTGTCACGGAATAGGGGGCAGTTTCTTTTTATGACAAGGGGAACTCACAGCCGCTACCCTTTGGTTGTGCACAGGGTAAACCCCGCTCATATATAATAGCTCGCAAACACACCGAAGAGGAAATTCGCACTAAGTAAGCCCAATGTGACGAGCTCAACCCAGAAGGCAAACCCCTTGCTTTCGCTGGCAAGGGGTTTCAAACTTGAGACCCTAAATATGAAAGTCTCAAGCCCAAAACAAAACACTAGGCCACCCCGAAGGGTTCGAATGGGAGGCAGATTTGATGTGTTTTCACGCAAGAGAAACTTAGAAGGAGCACTCATGTTATTGTCTATCCCCAATTAAATAATAGGTTGTTTGATCGAGTGTATTGCAAAAACTAATGCATGCATTAACTCTTTATATTAGTAATATCTTGTTCGATACACTTTTTCATGCTATGTATAACTAATGCAGTCATTAGTTGTACATTTTATTGTGTATTAAGGCGTGCATTACTAATACCATAGATTTTTAGGTATTAGTAATGCAAAGAGTTTTAGTACATGCATTAGCATGGTTAAAAGATCCAATTACTACTAAAAAACTTTATTACGTCTTTTCCACCATAATTGTGAAGGGTATCTTTGTAAATAAATTTTTTAATGCAATGCATGCTATTTTTAATACACCAAACCAAAAAATGCATAATAAATAGTCTATATATAATTAATGCAAGCATTACTAATACAAGCATCGTTGATGCAAGCATTAATACATTCTATTTCGTATTATTCTTATACACTCTACCAAATGGCCCCTAAAAGTTCTCTTTTTCATCCTTTTTACATAGTTTTTTTGGGGTAATAAATAGGAAGACACCTAAAGTCCGCGCATTTTTCACGTGGACACCTCAAAGTGTCAATGTACCAATTTAAACACTTGTAATTGACCAAGTGAACTAGTTTGACTGAAAAAGCTCAGTCCCAAAACAAACTATGTGCGTCAAGTTCAAACTCCTTACACAGTAATGTGTATCCAATGAGAAAGAGACACATCAAAAAAAAGGGAAAAGTTAATTGGATATTTTGATATTTCCAAAATCAGATCCACCAGCTCTAAAGATGCTGCCGTCTCTACAATCACCACTCTCTATTTCTCCTATTAATCCATGGCTTTCATTTCCCCTCATTATACAATCTTCCTCTTTGTTTATTTATGAAATGGCAAGGCTCCTTTTTGAGTTTGGAATTCCTATCATTCTACAATATTAATTTAGAAAGTGGCAGAGAAGTTTTCCGGCAAACCTGGCAAAGAATCCGACAAGTCGAAGCCATGTTCCTTGGCTAATCATGTTCTGTAATTTCATTTCTTTTTCAAGCTATCTATCTAATCTTAATTAACACAAGGTTGTAGTAATATGTACATTTATGCCCTCAACAGTTCACTTCAAATGTTATGTTAAAGAGAGAAATGTGGGGTTTTATTTGGTGGAAGAAATGAAAGCTGTAATTTGTTTCCTGATAGTAGGTCAAAAATGGTGGTTTCCGGCAATCTTCTAAAAAATGGTGGAGATATGGTGGCACCAGGATGAAATAGATGAGAACCAAAAAGAGGAAAAGTTAACCAAAAAAGTTATGCTTTCAAGTCTTCACGTATTTAACTTCAAGTGAAACTTGTGCGATCAGCCAAGCTAGTGAAAAGTGTTAAACTGGTCCAGTTCACTTGGGGCGCATATTACAAGTGTTTAATAGGTATAGACCTACTTGCGGTGCCCAAATGAAAAATCGTGCCAAGTTTAGATGTCTTCTTATGTATTAAGACTTTTTGCTTTTGAAACTAGTAATGTTGCATTCCTCAGCGTCAAGGACATGCAGGAGACCTCCAAAAAGAGAGACAAACGAGCAAAAGTATTGCAAAGAGCCTAAAAGATCAACTATCTTTCTACTTCCTCTATGTATTCCTCATTACAAAACATATAAGGATACGATAAAATTCCATTAAACTTTCTGTATGGTCTTAAATCTATCCTCAAACATATCCCTTTCGGCCTTGCCTTTCCTTTTTTTTTACATAGTTGCAATAATATCTCGACTAAACAATAAAGTGAACAACTGATATGAGATATTGGCTAAATGCTTGCAGAAAAGAAACACTTGCATGTGAGGAATGAAATTCACCAGGTGTAGAGACTTACCTGCTTGTAGATGGACTGAGATCATCCAAGTCGAGCAAAATATCCCAAAGCAACATGATTATAGAATGCAACAGCTGACCATTTAATGCAACAACAGATGCTGCAGTGGGCAATAAAGCATCTGCTGCAACAGCTCTCACATCATCATCAGGATCTTCAAGCCCAGCTTTACATGCCGGAAGAACATAGCCAAGCAACTCCGGAAGCATTTCCTGTTGTCATTAGAGAATCAAATTAGCAAAAAAAAAAACAACTTAGTCTGTAGAATGTAAATGCAACATGAATACTAAATGAGTAAGCAAAAGGAGTTGAACTGTGAACATTTGTGTGTAACATATGAGACCACATTGGCAACTCTGCAGGACTAAACCCATTTATCAATTAATACTTCTTCAATCCGTGATATCCACCCCATCAAAGGAAAACAAAAGGAGATAAAGATCACACTACAACGTTCTAAAAGAGCATTTTATTATTAATCTACGGAAATATCATCCAAAACCACTTCACCAAAGCAACTTTAGATCCAATTATTAGAAAGAAAGTAATGTACTGGATACTGAGGGTTGTTTATTTTCTGATTGTCTTAAAAGTACATAGAAAACAGTATCATAAATCTTTTGACAACCCATAATTCCTGTTTATAAAGATCAGAAGAGAAGTAATACAAAGAAATAATTTATATTCATCCTACGTATTTCATCGGCCAAGATCAGCTTAATTACAGCTATAAATAATAACCAACAACCCAACTTCAACCTTCTGTACCTCTATTCACTCAAAACACATCCCACTAGCCTAATTTTTCTGTTCATAAGCTCCCTCTAAACAATCTTACTTGGTGACAGTTCAAGGAAAAAAATTCCAATGACTCAAAATCTCGACCACAAACAACTTCACTACACAAAGTTGAAAATTAAAACAACATCACTACACAAAGTTCAAAATCAAATTGCATATAACAATCACATGAGATTATTTAATGCAAGGAGCCAGTGGAAATAATCAGCATCCAATGAAAATAGATTAACCTGTCGCACAGCAACTAGGTACTTGATCCCCAAGAGACTCCCATGACGAATCTCCCATTCCGGTCTACGCTGAAAATCCCAGAACAACTAATTAAAACAGATGTCAAAACGTATTCTGAAAGGGACAGAATCAATAATGTGGCCGTCCAAAGTTGAATACCATTGTTGAACTTACAATACAAAACTTCGGATGAAACTAAACTTTTTAAGTCTTGAACTGGTTAATACAGGAGAGACCTGTATTAACCGAAATCTTTTAGCACACCCTCAAGCTAGCCAGATTCTTTCCACAGCCAAGTACATTGAGAAAAATTGTGTGGCGGGCAAGTGGCAACAAAGACTCAAAATTCTTCTCTATGATGTTGAACTATTGACCAATTGAGTCTTCTCTATGATGTTGAACTACTGGCCAATGGTTTTATCTTAGTCCTCTATTCACACAATTCTGTCTTTACACTATTTGCTAGAAGAGACCATGACATTAAGTTTTGCAGATGCTACAGCTTCACTTGCACTATCTGATATGGCAGAAGGGATGATTGAAATTCCCAGGTAGAAGTTAGTACAATCAAGATGAGTATAAGATATCTTTTTACCTGAGATAAACACTTTTAGCATTCTAAGACACAGTTAATTGGATAAATTGAGAAGGGGGCAATACAAGATATGAATGCTTTATAATGCTCATTAATTGGTTCAAATGAAAGTGAACCGTATGAAGTACAACTAACATAACTAGCCCATCTCAATTGGAGATTAATAACTAGAGCAAAAGGAGAGTACCAACTTGCAATGGAGGTTAAAAATCTTAAAAGCAATAGTCACTGAACCACAAAAGGCTGAGCTTGGCTCACATTTACCTGCATCTGTAGCAAGATATTCAGTGTCTCATGAACTAGAGTAGGATGCATGTACTTCAGCACAGCACCCAAAGCTTGTGCACAAGTCTCGCGAACAGGAGCCACAACTTGATCAGATACATAGTCTCCAAAACTGTCAATGATAGAAATAGCAAAAAATTGGGGGACGAGGTGGGGTATATTAGTAACCTACATAGAAATAACCATTCATATCGAGAATTACGGAATCCAGGGATGAAAGGCCAGCATTAATAGAACAAAATTCCATTCCAAAACTGTCAATGGATAAAATTGCAAAAATAGTGAGTCACTAACCTAAAGAAAAATAACCCTTCACATCAGGCATTACGAAATCAAGCAGGGGCAGCTAGTAATAAACTAAGTTGAGATACAGCTAAAGAAATATCTTGGGAAAGGCAGAAAAAAAGATAAAAGAGAGTGAATAAATTTGAAAATGGAAAGCACACTGCTATAAACCTCAAAAACTTGAACCAGAAAGAGTACAATGGTGCAATCTTTAGGCAGCTTAGTTCCGGTGTGACATTCCAAAACATTTTTCAATATCTAATTTATTAAAATGCTGTGTTCCTTTTCTTTTTCTGAATTATTTTCCTTTCTTTTTATTTTTAAATTTTTTGGGATGGGGTAATTGAGAACAAAGCTAGACTCAAAAGACACCAAACCAAGGGAGGGGAACCTTACCGTTCCAATGATAAGACACATAAGAAACGAATAGCACAATCCTGAAGAAATTCACAATTCTTGAGCCAAGAATGCCTAGCCAATCTAACCAAGTTCATCAACTCACAATTCTCAGGAAGGTTTTCTAGAACACCCCTCTTTTCCGTCGAAGTCTTATCCATACCACCCCCCTTATCATCTAACATATCATTACCCAAGCTTCCACCACTGAGATGAGATTGAGTCTCCAACTTAACAGAACCAATGCTCAATCCACCATTTGCCTGTTCAACAGCCAAACTCAAGCCAACATCTTCCACTTTTACACTAGCATTGCCAGGATCACCATCCTTACTAGTACAGACCATGGTATCTATTGGCAAATAAGATGCATCTTCAGGTTCAACCTTCAGTTTCTTGGAAACTGACTCTAACTCGTCAGATGGAACTTGCATATTCAGATCAATCGGTCTCTCCCTTTTGACAGTATTTTCGTCCACTCTCTCTTCGATTTTAATATTTAATGCACTATCACTTCTCAAGTCTGGAATAATAACTCCTGCATTAGCACCTTGATGAGTTAAGATCTCTCTCATAGCCATGACACTGCCATGACGAACCTCCCATACTGAAGAAAAAACCAAAAACAAATATCTCAGAATAAAACCATGAAATGAATTAAGCAGGATAATAGAAGTTGCTTACCAGGATCAAACATATCAAGGATGAGTTGCTCAACAAAACTCTGAAATGGCCAAATCCTATCTCCATCATACTCTACACCATCTTCGTCAGAGATGTTTTCACCAAGTAGCTGCAGAAAATATATTTCAAGACTTGGATATTTGAGGTTGATGATACAGAGAAAACTGATAATTACTTTAAGCACATGTTTTTTAATGCAGAAGTACGTGAAATGACAAATGCAAAATTATGAAGAATACTAAACCAGAAATATTTTCTAGAAGAAACAATTAACAAGTGGAGACGATTGCCATTTCCATAAATAATAGTTTTAGAAAAGAATAAAGAAGTTTAAAATTGCAGCATAGTTGATTAAATGATTAAAGAACATATCTTATCAGATCAAAAGGATGATTTGGATTGATCTTCAAGGTAGGTATGTTAAAGCCATATCTCTACTGATCGTAACAATTATTTCTTTTTCTTTGACGAAACAATATTGATTGTTAAAACAAACAAGTACCTTTTTATTAATCATACCCTCTATTCTACAAAACACCCAACTATATGTCAAGCATATTGTGAATGAAGAACTCTATTTTAGTCATACATCCACCACACCTTCAATACTTACTGACCAGGTTCAAAACTACATCAAACGACCCAATAAACCACTAAAAATTGTAATTTTAGACAATACTGCCACATCTTGCATACATGATCTTAACTGTAAATACAACCACCAACTATTTCAACTCGCAAGCTTTTGTGTCAAATATACAGGCAGTTATCAAGTTCAATGTCAACTGACCATATCTTCAATTCTATACAAACAGTTCAAACTAAACCAATTCTACAATTTCAAAACTATCCTAAAACTTCCCAGAATAAGCAATCACCAGTGGTGCCATATTTTGCATACATGACCTCAAGTTCTCAACCAGAATTAATAGCTAATAAACTTACTCAGCGCATAACCTTTAATTACAAATTTACATGAAAATGTAACTCCCAGATTCACTGAACTCTACTAGCTTAGGTGGCTCTCAAATTTATCTGCTCCACACATCAACAACATCCTCTAGATACAACGCCAGTCCAATCACAAACAAGTTTATGTCTAGTTTGTCGCTTGGATTTACTTTGCAGGCAGAAACTTAAAGCCTAAAACACACATCAGATCAAGAGCTTTCTTCCTTTTACAACAGAATTGCAAAGCCTGAGAAAGACATCAGGATAAAGGAAAGAGCAGCCTAGGTAACTACAAAGCCAACACCTGAATCTGCCAAAAAACACAAAGACAACTATCTAATAACAGCCCAAATTCCAAAACTTGGTCCTGAAGAAACACCTCATAGAAAACGATTGCAAGTTGCACTTCCATACTAATTCAGTAGCAATGAACATCTGTAAAAGAAACGCAGCACCAAACAAATGAATTTACTGGAAACAAGGCAAAGCAACCATGGATAACTAACAGATTGAGAGGTCCTACACAAAGTAGATATAGTTATGATGCCAAGACAAGATTCAAGTATAATACAGGACAGAGACCTGGAGACCTAGACTTTTCCCAGATTAATAAGTGGACTTAGTTTAACAGCAATTGCACAAAGAAGATCCAAGGATTTAGAACTTCCAAATTAACAATCTTAGAACCTGAAACCAAGATAACATCACGAAAACACCACAACGTAGCATGCATTAACAGTGGAAAAGATGAAACAAATCCCCATGTACAATGCCCATACATGATTCACCATTCAAGACGGGTACTAAGTAGAATCTACCCACAAACATAAGAAAAAATAAGAGGAAAAACTGAAATGCGTCCATAGAAATTATACAATAATCTACCGTAACTGAAATAGCCGCCTGTAAACTCTAAAAGTACATGAACAAAGAAAGGACTCCTTGAATGTAAAGAACTTTCTCACACCATTGCATGCACAGATATCTTTCTCTAGCATACTCAGTATGATAGGAGAGTAAGTAAATATGAATTTCGAATCTCGAAAGACAGAAAAAGAGATCGTAACAAAACCCAAAAACATGATGATACTAGAAGAGAGTAACTTTCAGCACGAGTGAAAATGCATATGCATATCAATGTTAGTAGCACCTTGTATCTGAATTATTTATGTGTACACCACAGTTAGAATAGCTTGTAACCTTATTAGAGCTCGACATGTCAGGACACATGCCCCTAGGAGATATTATATCTTGTGATTGAGGAGCTTCTGTATCTCCATCCTTATTCCATCCTTTTGTTTGGTCCTTCAAGCTTATTTTTGCTTTCCTCTTCAAAAGATTTAGTTCCCGAGCACTTGGCCTCCTAGATCTGACACTTGGTACCATTTTCGCAACATAATGCCGGATATTGCCAACAGGCCTCGATGAATAATATTGAGAAGCAACACCATTTCCAGGAGAATTAGCTCTCTGCATGATCAGGTCCTCATCCCTTATCATTTCATTGACATCCATGAACTGTTCACACACATCTAATCCTGATTACGAGAATGACTACCTGTTAGTTTACAAATATTTATTTGTTTAGCCACACGAGAGAGAGAATAAAGAAGCGACCCGCTACATCAACTAGCAAAGATGAGGACACCACTGTCGAGCTTTTCATGTGAGGAAAAAACAGTTAGCATATACAAACTGTACAATTAATTCAATCAAGAAAAACGAGCAAATATGAGTGAAAGTTTAAACTGAAAGAGCAACATATTCCCTAAGAAAACCTATTTACACTAGCGACTTCTAATTAGATGGTCTTAGTAGAACAGTTGAGCATTCTTCTAACTTACAGCATCTAAAGTTTACTGAAATGCACTTAGACCGAGCAAGTCTCAAGGCCCAGCAGTACCAAGAACTGAACCAGTAAATGTGCAGCTACTATATACTGCTATATCAGCCATGAACTGATATATACAAACAAGAGTTGAGCTTGGCATGAACAATTTGACCTAAATGATACCTAGTATCTTCGATTACTTTTGACTTACATAGGAGTTTGTTTGCTACATCTTCTGAGTGTAAGTATTACTAGAATACTAAATACTTCCTCCGTATCTTTTGTTTATGATACAAGTTACCTTTGTCCCCAAAAAGATAGACCTAAATGATCCCAGAACAATCATCATCAAGACATGCTAGTACATGCACTTAAGGGTGGTTATGTAACTTAAAATAGGGAATTTCGTTAATAAATTCACTCAGTTTTGCTTCTTTCATCCACATACAGGTGGTCAGGTGTGTAACCGAGACTCAATCTATGAAGTACTTCGTAATAACCTAACATACCTAGCACAGCTTCTTCCTCCCATAGCTATCTCGCATCTAATCACAAGACATATTCTCAAGTTTTGAATCTACAGATCGTAACTACCATCGACCGCCCAACAAGAAACACTTTTTAGCAGTTTCTACGAAATTTACATGGTAATCACAGACACAAATACAGAAAACTGCAATAAGTTCTAAAGATTGGTATTCAATTGGTTGAATGAAATAAATGACGGCATAAATCCCATTTGTTTCCTCTCCAAGTGGTGTGGAATTTCAATGGCATCTGTAAGGAATGCCTAGCTGAGAAATTTCTGATTTACTCTATTCCATCCTACCACAAAGCAAAGAACATATACAGCACGAGGTGATTCTCAATGCACAACAGTTGAAGCAAAAACCAGCATTAGGGTTAATATACTCCCAGTGAAACCAGAGAGTTTGGAAGACAAAAGTTTCAAAATAAAAAGGAAACAAACAATGGAAAAGATTACTTTCTTGCACAGCTGCCATCTTGGACAATGTCAATAAGACAAGCCTTGGTAGTGTCTGAGAACATGCTCAAGTGTATTAACTGCCCAATGTTAATTTAGGTGTATCCCAAAATAATGTCTAATTTTCGAAGAGGGAAACCAATTCTCCGCAAAATTCAACACTTTATTATTTGCAAGCAAGGTACTTTTAAAATCTACTTTGCACCCACTTCACTTATAACAGGGTAAAGCTTAAACTCTTATCTTAGTAATACTATGCAAAATATTACATCAATTCGAGCTTGCTCAATTTGTTCAACCAAGACCTTACAATGCAATCAATCACATTCTCTGGTCCAATTGTCGCTTTTCTTTCTATGTTTCAGAATTACCCACTAGGTCAGTCTGCCAAGTTCTTTGCACCTAGTTTTGGCATAGCAGCTATATTTGGATTCCTCATCTTTTTTAAAGGGTTTAACAACAATGGGCCCCGAACATAAGGAGGAAAGTGGGTGAGCACATTGCATAAATGTAATCCACAACATAACATAGGAAACTATATAATCGATCTTGATTAGAATCATAGCATGCATTGCAATTCTCAGACTTCTTAATGGTACCAGGTCACCTCTTCATTCATCTAGTTCAGTTTTCTTTTACTAGTTCTTTGACATGAAAAAATCCCAAGGGCCAATGGTGCATGGTTCAAACTTGGCAGATAACGGGTACATCCCTTTAACCTTCTCTAATTAAATACCAGGCTTTTGTCTGCAGCAAGGTTCGAATCCATGATGAGCGAGCGTCTAACCAGCAAACCATATGTTGCTCTCCTACCACTATACCAAAGTCCCAGAGGCATTTCATCCATCTAGCTTTCAAACTTCCTCCTTACTCATCTTTTGCAATACATCTTCAATCTCCCGTTGCCACAACCACCACCACCCAAAGAAAAAAACGGCATATCCCATATATAATGTGGAAACAAGAAGAGAAGAAAAAGAAGCTTGTTCTTTGAAGAAACTTTATCATTCATCTACAATAAGTGGCATGAGGGAAGAGAAGCTTGACAAAAAGATGCTCATTAAACCTCTATAATATATTTACCGTTTCAAGCCCTTCATTAAGGCAATAGTCTCTACTACTAGTTTTAGATTATTTAGGCGCATAAAACTATTAAAGAAAAGCAGATTGCAATAACAAACGCAAATACCATCCGAAGTCGCAAGGCTACATATATTATCAAAGAGATAGGATATATTGTTGATTGCACAATACTTCAACAGTGTAGCAGAGATGAACCTATTATTAGAGCCCCTCACATTATACCTCACGCTTGAAATATCTAATAAGAAACTCCTCTCTTATATTGGGCCTCAATTTCCACCGCCAAAATCCCAGTCCATGATCATCAGAGAGCAGCCTTCCCCCTTCATTTACCAGTCATCACTTCACTTTAGCAAAGAAATAGATTTTAGTTGTACTCTTTTCATATACAAGATATTTAAGACAAGCTAATCCATTTTTTATCAACTGTGAGAAAGCAAACCCAGATCAGTCTGCCAAAGTTCCAGAACTACTTATCCAAGGAAAATTGCTAAAATCTACTCATTAAATTTGTCATTCTCCCAGAACAATTAAAGAACTAAGGTTGTGTTTGGCATGGAGAAAAATATTTTCCATGGAAAATGTTTTCTAGGAAAATAAGTTGATTTCTACCTCATTTTCTCATGTTTGGTTGGTGAGTGGAAAATATTTTTTATTGTTTGATTAGTGAATGAACATATTTTTTAGAAAATATTTTTTATTTTGAACTAGACCGTTGAAAATATTTCACAATTTGAAATATTTTAAAAATAAAGATTTAAATTTTTTTTTTTTGGGGGGGGGGGGCCAGAGGGCTGGTGCTGAGAGTAAAAAAAATAAATTTTTTAAATTTTAAACTTTTCAAAAATAATTATTTTTTTTTGTGGTGGAGGGCATGAGTGGGGATGGGGGGAGGCAGGTGGAGTAAAAAGTTGAAATTTTCAAAATTTAAAATTTTCTTTCTTGATGAAGTAATTGATTCCACTAATGGCATCAAGAAGATGCAAAGTAGTTACAAAAGAGAGAGCACTAGTATGTTATCTCTAGTACACTATCATGCAAACAAAATCTAAAAAGCTATCAGGGTAATCCATTGGGGACAAAAAAACCCAACTATATAAATACAAAAGGCAATTAGCTTTCAGCATAGATTGGCTAGTTGAGAGGAGGCCATCATAACATCTTTTGTTTCTTTCATTCCACATAGTCCAAAAGATGGCTGTTAGTATAATCTTCCAAATCTTTTTGATGGTGTTGTCGACTTTCCAATGGCTCCACCATTCATAGTTTAGGTTATTTTTTGGAGGAGGGGAG
>JAOTQJ010000102.1:17638147-17652316 GCA_025642045.1 Solanum sejunctum
AAAAGACTGAGGGGGAGGACGGGGGCTTATAAGAGGTTTTGTAGTGTGGTGGGGAGCTTGCAGCAGGCAGCGGTACAAATAGGGTAAACAAATAAAACTTTTAAAATTTGAAATAGTTTTCAAAAATAAATTCTAAATTTTTTTGGGGGGGTGGGACTAGTTTTTTGTGTGTGTTTTTTTGGGGGGGAGGGGGGGGGTAAAACAATAAACATTGATTTTTTTAAAATAAATATTTTTATTTGAGATTGGATGAGAGTTTATGTTTTCCTTAATTTTTGAAAGGAAATCATTTTTGTTAAAATCGAGGAAAATGAGTTGATTTGAAAAATATTTAAACAAGCCAAACATGACAAAATTGGAGAATATTTTCCGGAAAATGTTTTCCTCCATAACAAACACACTTTCAATGTCACCTTCATATCACAAATCCTAGAAAAATTTCTTCTGAATATTATACAATCAACCTATGGCATGCATTAACATTCTCCCAAGACAGGCTAATTTCCACCGAGGCTTAACTCCACAAAAGCCAGCCAATTATAGGGTAAAACAAACCGAGTAAGATTTTTTGAATGGCAGATCTAATTAAAACCTCTCTACGAACAAAGCTTTGTACCATTTGAAAACACTCCTCTACCAACCCACCCTGCATAATTTTCTCCCCCGCTTCTACAGTCAACCAATTTTAGTATTTCAATACCACTAACGCACAAGCAGCACGTCATCCAGAAATGTTTCTAATTTAGTTATAAAGTAGTTTTAATGGCATAGAGCCATTAGTTATCAAACAAAATAGGTCAGCTAGCCAACAATTGACATGAACTCACCCAATCGACGTCGCAGGTTTTGTTTCTGGCGGGCCAACCGCTCCCTTGAATTCTTGCTATTATCCATAGGAATATCATACTCCTGAAGAATGACAATATAAAGCATTGGGCAATACACTTGTATATTACTTCCAAAAGAACGACAAACAAAATCAAAAAAATAGCAAAAAGAAATCACTGGTTCGGGGAAAACAGGGCACACATTCTGGAATTCAGGACATTGGCTGTCAGTTTGTGCATTTGCCTTCAACGAAATGCAAATATTATGTTTGATCATTAAGAAATAACTTTCTACCTCGCAATGCACCAAAAATGATCTTCATGCAACTATTTGTACTTGAAACCCAGCTGACGTACATTAACTTACTTTTATGTATTTTTAACTATCAGGACGGCAGAACTCACTAAGAGCCATGTGAACAAACACAACTTCCTTGCCTCTAGGAATTCAAATGAATACCCTCTTAAGTAACCTGTTGTAGCACTACACCATGAACAATATGCTCACTTACCTTTCCCACTCCATGTGTCTTGCTCTAATTGTGTGATATCCTGTCAGATGAGTAATACTATCGGGTTTTGGAACCCATCCGTATCAATCTTGTAGAATCCCTTGGACCGCAATTCACAAAGAGACCCTCATGCACCACATGAACATGATAACTGTCAGGTACTTCAAGCTTGGTAGTTGTAGATAGTTAGGAAAGCAACATTTGATAACTTGTAGGTACTTGGAAGAAGAAGACTCTACGATATCATTGCCACGTGACTTGGAGCCTATATGGCCAAGCGGTTGGGAGCCCAAAAGCACTTTTTTAAAAAGAAAAAAACACTTTTTTAAAAAAATTGTTGTGTTAGTCCAGCCATTAAAAATGCTTGTTTAGTTTTCCTGTAGTTGGGAAGAAGCTAAAAAATTACTGATTTTTAGGAAAAGCCAAAATTTATTTTTTTCCCAAGACAACAATCTACCATTTATACATATTAACCAATATATCCCTCATTAATTAATTAACATATCTTGTAAGTTTGTTAAGTTTCAGTTAAGGATTTTATTCTACCTTTTTACCAATATAATTTCTTGGTTTTATTTTACGTACAGATATTATTTTCATGATGATGATGATTATTGAGTGTGCTTACACTTGGATATTAGATTAAGAAAAGAAAATTGTGTAGAAGTTTCTACTAGGTAAACAATGAGAATGCAAGTGGACTAAATGTAATGGGAAACAAGGTACCCTTTGAAACTAAAAAATAATCTCAAACGGCACCATTTTTGTAATTGTGAAAATTTGTTTATGTACTTTTTAATTAAATAAAATAACTTAATTAAAGTCATTTATAATAGATATTTTGTTAAAAAAATTACCTTTATAAAATTATTTTAATAGTAAAGGTACATTGATACCTGTCTTTTTTTGTATTTGACTCTCAAAAATACTTCCTAAAAAATGTTAAACAAACACAATTTGCTTATCAGAGCATTCAAGAAACACTTTTTAAATAAATTAGCCAAACACAAATTGTTTTTTCCTCAAAAATCCCTTCTCTCAAAAGTTATCCTAATAGAACTGTTTCTCACAACAAGTAACTTTAAGCCGTTTGGCCAAAAATGCTCTAATGCTTGCAAAAAACATAACATGTTTCCGTTGTCTACTTTTATTCAAAATGTCTCTACAATGTAGGGGTATGATCTGTGTATACTCTACCTTTCCCAGAACCATATGTGGAATTTCACTGGTACGTTGTTGTACCCTTCTTTCATTCCAAAGCCGGTCCATAAGGTAATGTGATTGTACTGGGCCTCCATCCCCCTCCTTGAGTACGGTATGTATATGCAATTATCGTCCCACTATAGAGCTTCTACCTCATTGAGAACCTCCAATGCCACTCTTAAAAGAGTGCTTTATTGAGAAGACTCAAAATCCCACACCCTTCTCACCTCATTGGGAAGTAAATTCCTTCCACCAACCAAATGAAAATTTTGTAGACCATCTCTCAACTTTAAGGCAACACTAACTCAAGCATACATTAGTGACATGTAATATGCTCAATGGTATGTTCTTTATCAGCCACCTTGACCCTAGTATCTTTTCAACTTCATGAGTTACCAGCTCCCAAACTGCGAGGTCTTCTTCTAATAAAGGTGCATTTCCCTTAAGTGAGACTATTCCTTTGTGGTAACACAGGTTGAAAAGGTAGATTAGCCCCTAATTTCACTCTTTTTGATTTTAAGCTACTTGGGCCTACTTTTAGTAGGTCCACTGACCTCAATACAACCTTTGGAGGATGCAAAGCTTTTATTAGAAATCTTGGAATCCTAGTAAGAAGAATAGGATCTTGTTTTATGTACTTAGTTACATATAGCCTTTGTGTTGGTTACTTCTCCTCTATCATTTCAAGCCCATGGACCTCGTCACTTCATTGTGTTTTTAACTTTGAAAAACAGCACTTCTCATGAAATGCAAGCATCAAAAACTCTTATATTTAGAGAAGGTGTGCATTTCAGAACTAGTTAATTACAATATTTGAGCCGATCTTGAAAGAACAACTTATAAATTCATTAAGATTCACCACTAAGATGATGTGGCACAACTTCATCTGCAATCTAGTAATTGCATAAATAAGCTTTCAATGGAATCATGGGTTAAACTTTAAGCTTGCCTAACTTTTTGTATTTTCATTCTATCCTCATTACCAAGTTTAATAATATGTGAGCATAAATGCCATTTTATCATAGAATTGGGTAACGTGCTAGTGCTACAGCTTCAAGCACTCATCATAAGACAACCAAAATAAATAACAAAAATAACTGCTTCTTAATGCTGCATCAACAAACTCCGAGAATAAACAGCCACATAATCCAACAAGAAACATCTCAAATAACTATAATCAACACACTACCAAAACAGCTTTTTCTAATGCGTTCACACTGAGGAAGCACCAGAGGGTTTACAAGGTCAAAAGGAAGAATAAAGTACCTGTCCTGCAGATGCCAATAAAGCCCCAAACTCAAGTACTTTGTTCAAGTCAAAACTGCAGGCATAATATACGAAATTCAATCACCTAATAATGCAAGAATCCATCCCTTTCTCAGCCCATAGGCTATGATCAAGTGTAGTAACAATACAAGAATACCAATGGAACACATAAAAGTTACAGCTACGCAGCCAATAGCTGCAAAGAAAGAAATACAAAGTATATGATATCGTATCAAGAAAGATGAATACAGAATGTGCAACCTTCTGAAAGAGGTCCCTCCTATTTTAGGATAACATTTAGGCCAAGCTACCAATTCTTCAACATTGCCTGAGATTCCTTCTTCAGACATTTTCACCTCTACAGATGAAAAGTGTTCAGCCAGAGTCATATGTTTAACATTTTCAGCAATTGATCCAATGGCATGAGCAGCAGCAACTCTGGTGTCCCACTTTTTACTCCTAAGATATTGTGAAACCTACATTCAGAAGGGAATTACGTTGGCCACTCAATGTTATACAAGAAGATCTTACAGCCAATATCAAGAGCAATTTTCCTTAACAAATAGAATAATCTAAGAAGACAAGAGAAAGAACATACCCAATCTGAATCAACAAACAACAGTTGGCCCATCCAGATAAATGAAAAGTTTTGCAGAGGAAGTAGCTCATAACTTACATGCCAAAACTAGGGCAGAAGACACTTGACAACCAAAGAAGATGCACTTAGTCATTTTTTATCAAAAAACATAATAGCTCAGTGGCTCTAGTCACAAGAATAGAAGCCAGTTTTGGCCCAAACATATCAAGTTTTGCCAAGTTTTTTTTTTCCTTGGACTTTTAAGAGTATTGTGTGCTACACACGTCAGTGGGCCTAGCCATAAGGTGGTTTAGGCCTTGTTTGGATTGGCTAATTTTAAGTCCTTTTAGGCACCTTTGGAGTGTTTGGTCAAATTAAAAAAAGGTTCTTATAAGCACTTGTTATTAGTATTATTAATCTAAAAAGACAAAAATGCCAAAGTCATAAGTTAGCATTTCCAACTTATGCTTTTTGACTTATAAGTAAAAACCAATAAGACCATCCAAACAGGCTCTTACAAAGGAATTAAAATGTTGTGAGTCGATTGTTCGGTGGATCGTTTGCCAATATGGTGATTCCTCCTCTCTTGCGATCATCGTTCCCCTCCCTCCCCTATTAATACTCTATCTTATGTTTTGTCTATACTTCTCCGGCTCAACTATAGTCTTCTTTCATTCTTCTTCCTCATATTCTACTGTTGCAATATTGTTTTTACTGCTGTTCTACTGAAGAATGAGCAACCCAACAACCCACAGTTGAGCAATAACCATCTCACAAGCCCTCCGCTGTTTTCTTGGGAAAAAAAATTTCTAGATATTTCCAAATTTTATCCCATTACCCATAGCTCTGATGTGCTGTCATCCTTTTGAAAAAAAAAACTTTGAAGTGAGCATAAGCCGAATGGCATTTGAGAAGGGAGGCAAGAGAAAAAAGAAGAGAAATATCATTTCAATTGCATAACCCAGCCGTTAAAGCATCTATAATGGTTTTAGGTTTTGGCTAGTGTTTTATCTTCAGCTTCAGTATTGCTTTCAAGTCAAGTATAATTTGCTATAATTGGTGTTTTCAAGATTATATACAAATGAAAAAAACTTTTTACAATTAATTATTCGGAGTTTTTAAAAAAAAAATTGAAATTACTAATGAATTATTCGGAGATTATTAACTAGGTATTTTCTTAATGTTCCCTAATTTATTTTAGGTCAGAACTGTTTGGGTAGGAAGGAAAAGTGATTTTTGTGTTCTGAAATAACTTCCCCAACAGGTGTAGGAGAGCTCTCTTAAGTCCAAACACACACAATTCTCTAGATTCAATATAGTTACAATACTAGAATCATCTATTCTAACTAGGTGCCTTCTTTATAACTCGTGCAACCTCGCATTAGGAGGTTATACCTAGGACATTCTAGATGGAATTCTAATGTTGTCTCCTCTCTTAGAAATTACTCACTTGGCTGCAGTACAGAGCTCTATTTATTTCTTCAATGCTTTTTAGTTATATGAATCGTCATCTATCCACTGGCTACCCTACAGGCCTTAACAACCAAGTGTTTTTCTAAAGGTTTCACTTCGGTAAGTTGTATAATTTAGACATCAGCTGGTTATTGTCACACTACTCGTATCGTTAGGTTCCACATTTTGGATCTACATATCTCCTTTCTTATTCTACATCACCTTTCACTACTTTCTATTGTGTCAAGCTGATGCATGATCAGTTCAATATCCAAGATCTGCTACAAAAACCAAGACCCAAATGGCTAGAACATCCGTCTATCTGCAATAATGCTTTGCTGACTAACATGATTTTCAGAACCACACAAATCTTCTCTCTCACATCACCTCATGACTATACAACAGCAACTACTACAGAAGCACTCTTCTGCTTTTTAAGTGGGTTTTATGCTCATCTGTCCATTGAAATGGTAATATTTTTAAGGCAAACTGCAACTTGACCAGCAAAGTACTCATTTAATTAACCACACCTATCACAATATAATGTCCTGTGGAATTGCTTCCTTAAGAAATTATTGTATTGCTGAAAAAGTTTCCTCACTTTCTAAAACTGTGGAATACAGCTAACCTATAAAAAAAAGATCTAAAACGTAAAACTTCCATGGAGTTACGGCACATAACTCGGGAAAAAAAGGATTTTTGTTGAAAACTTCTATCTTCGAGTAGTAAATGTTACCGCTTCCGACTCCAACACACATAACCATTGTATAGCCACAACACAGAGAAAAGAAATGCAAATTTTTTATATAGCTAGAGAAAAACCACACATAAAGACATACCTTGCTCAACAAAGAGTTCAGGTCCTGAGGATGTGATTTGGCTATTTCACCAATCTGCCTGGCTGCTGTCAATCTTGTTGCTTGAGTGGAGCCAGCTTAATTTTGGTTAAAGTTAACATCTAAATGCAAGAATACAAAACTACAAGCAGAAAGAATAGGTTGCACCGGCCCGTTCAATTTTATTTAGCAAGTTTCTACATTATCGGGAGCCAAAAATCATGCATACATGCTAAAAATATATTCGAGCAAACGAAAAGCCTAATTCGCCTCAAAACCTGAGTAATGCAAAGGATACTGTCTAATAAAGTAAGCAGGCGATTAAGTCGTGAAGATTGCTGCTGAGCCATACTTTCCCTGTAAAGCCCTACTCTTCTTCAAAGTCAATTCTGAATTTGTAGAAGACTGTCAGCCACCGTCACCTTCACCACACATCAAGGGCGGCTCAACCCTAAAGCCACTAAAGCAATGGCTTTAGGCCCAAAAAGTGAACCAAAAATCCCCAAATTCAGTTCGCACAAATACGAAAACATACAAAAAATAACAATAATTTCGACAGATTAAACGAAGAACCAAAAGCAAATGAAGGAGATACATCCATGCACATACATAAAAAAGACAACCAGATCTGATGAAGGCGTAGTAAAATCCTACTGCTATTAATTGTTTCTATGACCCCAATTGCACCCTTGAAAGAAACCAAATACCCTAAGGTTTGTTTCGTAGGTGGATAGAGTTATGTATTATGGGTAGTTATATATAAATTATAAAGATAATTTTGTAGCCCTCTAATATTAATTTTTATAATTTAATATTATATATATATAAAAAATAATAATATTTTTATTAGGCTTTTTAAAGGATAATTGACATATTCAACAAAATGAAGCTTTAATTTTATTTTTAGGATAATTTTGATAATTTATATAACAAATGATTCTATTGACAAAAATTTCAAAATTATAATCAATAAGAGAAATATAAATGGTCATGTTATTACGTAATGTACAATAATAATTTACATATGTTCATTCTTGTCTTATAAAATATTACAAGAAATATTATACATTCAATTAGAAAAATAATTAATATGTTATAATCGGTTATAATATTTTTAAAAAAATTATGAAAATAAAATATATTTTAAAAAAATTAAAAAATATAACTTTTAAATTTAAATAATGACTTTAAGTCACTCATTTTATTTGAACTGCACTTGCCGCACATATTGTTGATTCTCATATTCCCTTGACACAATTGCATGTGTCGCTCATGCAATGGTCATACTCCCGTAACAACACTTTAAAGTTCATTTAGATTGGTCGAAAAAATAGATTTTAAAAAGTAATTTAAAAACACTTTTTGAAGTGATAAACTTATTTTAAAGTTAAGCAATACAACACTTATATACCAAAGATATTAACAATTATATGTTAGATAAAAGTGCTTAAACTTAAAAAAAAATTATTAATGTATTTGGCATATAAGTGTTATTAAGCACTTTTTTAATTAAAAATATCTTAAATATACTTAAGTTGTTACATATTATAAAATGTTAATTATTACTCAGAGTTTTTATTTCTGAATTAAATTAATTTAGAATTAATTTATTTTAATTCAACTTCAATATAATTGATTAAATAAGTTAATTTTTATATATAAGTTATTTATTTATTTTTAAAATATATCATTTTAATAAAATACATGAAATATATGACATATTTTTCTAATAATATTTATAATAAGTAATGATTATATTTATTTTGTATCATAAATAATTTATAAAAAATAAAAAGATGAGGAAACAATTTAGAAGAAAAAAAACAAGAAAAAGAAGAAAAAAATCTAAGAAAAGAAAAAATAGGAAGGAAAAAAATGAAAGAAAATAAGAGCAAGAAACGAAAAAAAAAAGTAAGAGCAAAACTTTAAAAAAAATAGAAGAAAAAAAGGGGGGAAAAAGAGTAGGAGAAAAGCAATATAAAAATTATAATCAAATATTAGAAATAAAAATAATAAAATTGTTAGTCAAATATAAATGGTTTTTAAGTCAAAAAGAAAAAATAGTAGGGGTACCAATTTTTGAGTTTTGACTTTTTAAGGAAAAATCAACCCCAGTATACTTTTAAGAGTACATATTACGAATTTTAAATATAATTTATTATAATTACTAATATTAATAAAGTAATTACATATTATAATAGTGTTCAATTAAATTTAAAAAATTATTTTTATATTAAACTAAATACAACTAATTTTAAGAAAGAGAAAAAGTGGTTATTACACAATTTTAGAGATTTTATTTTCCTTATTCCAATATGACTCTGTGTATTCCTCTTTTCACGTGTTTCTTTCTTTTCTTTTACATGCACCTGTCATCTTTCGTGGATGAAAATGTTTTAGAAGATCCAAATTAGAGATTTTCAGAAGAAAAGTTTTTTTATTGATTCAAACACTATTTTTTTCTCTTTTCGGATGATAAATCTTTCTCGCATTTGCTGCTGTGGTTTGAGCAGCTCTTTCGTTCACATCAAACCAGAACAAAAAAAAATTTCCATTGTTGAGAGAATCAAGTTCATCTGCTCAAACCGAACAGAAAAGAAAAGAGAAGACTGCGGATTTTTATTCTACAGAATACGCTAATCTAGTTATTGAGCCTGATTCGAATTCAAATTTTGTATAGTCAAATATTTCAAAACAAAAACAAAAACTATTCTTAGAGGAAAGTCCTTTAAATTTGCAAAGAAAAAAAATAGTGGAACATTAAAAGAAGATTCAAGAATTCCCAAGCAAAAGAAGGCAAAATTTGATATTAAAGTATTTCTTACCTTAATACTCCATATATTTACTTACTACCACGATTCAAAAATGGGCGTGATGGCACTCGTCTTATCCCACCAAGACAAGTTAGCCTATAATCGAACTATAACATTAAAAATGTGGAATTATAATAAAATGAAAGTTCAATTATGGGTTATGAGTCAACTTAATGAAAAATTCCCAAAACTGCTTCTCACGTGCACAAGTTTCTAATGTATTACAATAGATTCGAAAGAAAACACAAGATCGAATGATATTGTCTCTAGAATTGAACATAATCATAAAATAGGAGTAAGAAGTCAGATGGAATGGCTATTACAATCTCCACAAGAAGCCTCAGACAAGGAAAGTAGAGAGTATCACGACAATCCGGCCTCGCAACCTACAAAATTATTGTAGCAAGGGGTGAGTAGCAAATACACGATACCCAACAAGTGAACTACTAAACACAAAATTAAGTAATATAGAATTCAGGTACTCCCAACACTCCAACTGAACCCTCATAACCACACCCTGCATAAAATCAGTCCAGCATAACAGTTCACAATGTACAAAGCATATAGCTTAATAACCACACTAACTATTATATATCAACAACACCAGAGATCAAGTGCATCTATCACAAGTTTCACAAAACCACTCACACGTTTATAAATGTTAATGATATGCAATGCAATGCAATACAATGTCAAGTAACATGATGCATATCTGACCTAGTGATACACACCCGTTGTCTCACAGTCCGGGACCCATGGGGGACTTCAAGTCCATGCATCTGTCGCAGAGTGTGATACGACACTCAAATTATAGTATCCGTCGTAGTGTGCGACATAATCCTCGAATCATAATATCTGTCGTGGCGTGCAATACGACCCTCGAATCATAGCATCCGTTGCGGTGTACGACACGTCCCTCGAATATGGTACATCCTCTTTAATTCTCATTCTTTTTCAGTTCGCAGAATACTTGTCACAAAAATCAATGCAAATAGGCATGTTTACACAATAATGAAAAAATGTCTTATTTTAATACAATTCACAGTTCACAACAATATATTTTGGTACAATATCACCACTAACTCAATACCTCAAAACATTCTCAACACCTCACATAAGAAGCACAAGATTCTATATACTTAACAAAGGTTAGAATTTCACTTGCCTTAATTGAATCACAATTGATTAAATGTTTGAGTCTTTTCCTTTCGAGTGAAATCCGTAGACACGATCTAATTAAGTAACGATTCACAATAAGATTTTCAAACCTAAAATACCCAAATCTATAATCAAGTTCCTAACTTTCAAGGCTAGGATTAACTCTTAATGTCTCGTAATGACATAATAATAATATCCAAATACTCCCCTTCAACATTAATACAAGAAAGATATACATACTATACATACATATGTGTAGGGCACTACAATGCGTAATGTTAAAACCTTGCCAACCATCTCAAACAGTAAGAGCATGTAAACAAGAGAATGAAGTCACCACCGTGGCTACTGTTAAGGTGGTAGCCCCTTATCTTGTTAATTAACTTATTAAATAACCCCATCAACCTTTGCTCCTCAACAAACAATGGTCCCCAGTTAAATTATCGAAACATGTGGACGGAGTTTCTTGAGTTTATAACTTAAGTTGTATGCATGTCCTAATTCAAAATTAAATGCCCGCAACAATGACTTACATACATGAATTATGAGAAATTGATTCGTTCTTTTACCTGTAGCAGTTTTGAGGTTGCTCTTTATTGTTCCTCTTGCTCAAAACCCTCTCTTCTCTTCTCTTCTCTTCTGTGCTTTTCAAATTATATTAAAAGAATTAAATCCTAATAACTATTTTTTTTCTATTTATACTAAGTAGTATAGGATATTTAATAAATTATCAATTTTGTCTCCTAATTAAACTAGCTATCTAAATTTACCCATAAATTAAATAGTCATAGTTACTGAATAATCCGAAATACGCATTCAAAATATTTTAAGATAAATCTTGTAGAAAATCAAGAGGACTGATTCTCAAAATGACCTAATGGGTCATTATACTTACTTTATATCATAGGAATTCAAAAAAGGTTTTGTTTGAATATTTTTTATAAAATTGTTAATACTCCATATACTTTACACTTTAATATCAGGTTCGAAACACTACTCAATGATTTTATTTACTTTTTGTATCTTGACAATGATGTATTTTGTTTGAATGTTTTTTATATGAACTTGGCACTAAGCCGTAGTACTTTTTTATTTTATTTTTTTGAATACAATTGGTGTGAATTTATACTATTCAAACTTGTTCCCGTATTTTATTTTGGGGGATATACATATTTATTTTTATGTAAAATTGATATGATTGTAGACTACTTTTTGACTCGATCATAGTGTTTTTTGTTTGAATGCTTTTTATATGAAGTTGGTATAAAGTTTTTACTGTACATTTTTGAGATATTTAGTGTTGTTTCGTATATAAGTGGTGTAATTATATATTTTTTTAGACATATTCCTATATTTTTTATGGTACGTATACTACTTTAGCATGGTATGGAATTAGTATATCTAGCGATGACTTGTGAATTAGTGCAATTTTCTTGATTTAAAACTGGTATACACATGCAACTTGATATGAAACTGGTATATCTAGCTATGACTTGTTATTAGTGCATTTTTTATTTAAAACTGTTATACACAAAGAACTTAAAATCTTCTGTCAGAGTGACTGGGAATTATAATTCGCATGTTTGCCGAATTTATTAGCATAGTGTGGTTAATGTGCATGATGTTGAAATTGATTCAAAATATCACTGACAAAGTACGACGCCTTATTGTGGTAGTATCGAAGACTGAAAAACAATGAAGGTAACATTAGGGAGAGTGAGGTCACTGGTACAGTTGCCAGCAAATTCGGTGGTCTGTGAATTTCGAGAGAAATTGCTCCAGACACTTTCAATTTTTCAAGGTCAAGATCAGGAAAATCAACTTTAAGATAGTGGACATGTTGACAGATTCAGTTAGTTTTTGTTAGATGTTTAAATAAGATGCTTAATACTTTATTTAGTATTGATTTTTGGTAGTATAACTTATTAATTATGTAGGTTGGTTAATTTTAGAGTTCATGAATATTTTTAAAGCTGGCAAGATCGATATGCATTTTGGCATAAAATTGATATTATTGTATTTTTAATTCCTTGAAATGCTTCATTTTATATACCATAATTACATTGAGATTATGATTAACAACTGTTATTTATATTTTTACATTTATACAAAACATATACACATCTATTTCTTACAGAAAACAGATATGTATCTAGTATATGGATTGACATAATTTTGGATAAATAAAATTTATCACATATAATACAATAAATATACACTTTTTATACCAATGAGTATATGCTCTTTAGTCTGAATTTATACTCAATTTCATAACAGAAGGTAATAACCAAAACTCACACATTAGGCATGCCATTTCGGGGATGCTTACAAAATATTGTATATGTACTCAATTTTTCCAAACACAAATAGAATTGATAGCAACAAATGATTTTGTAAATGTCCATAACTAGCGAACTAATTTGAGAGATTTAAGGAAGTGATGTTTATTTCGATTATCTCTCCTAAAATCGTGCCATCACGTTTAATAATTGTTGATTAAATTTTTTTCTTTGTTGACAAATGGGAAAAATAAAAAAAACTGTTATAAGCTGAATTTTTTACTGTTAAAACTCAAAAGAAAAAAAGATATTGTCATAACTTGAAATATATTATCTTATAAATGCTACTTATAAAATTTTTTCACTTTTTAAAGCCATTTTAAACATATTTTAAATCATTTTAGAATTTGTCAAACACTTTCAAAAGCTAAAAAAAAACTTTTAAAAAGTATTTTTATTGTTTTTTGTATAGGATAATTGGCATATTCAATAAAGTGAAGTCTTAGTTTTATTTTTAAATACTTTTTATGTAACAAATGATTCTATTGACAATATATTAAAACTATAATCAATAAAAGAAATTTAATTGGTCATGTTGTTACGTAATGCACAATAATTTTTATACGTTCATTCTTGTCTTACAAAATAGTACAAGAAACATTATACAATCAGTTAAAAGAATAATTAATAAATTATATCAGTTATAAATTTTATTGTTGATTCTCAGATTCCCTTGACACAATTGCATGTATCGCTCATGCAACGGTCATACTCCTTTAACAACACTTTAAAGCCCGTTTTGATTAATCGAAAATATGGCTTTTAAAAAGTACTTTAAAAACGCTTCTCGAAGTGATAAACTTATTTCAAAGATAAGCAATACAACACTTATATACCAAGCACATTAACAATTATATGTTTGGATAATAGTGCTTAAGCTAAAAAATGTTAATGTGCTTGGTATATAAGTGTTGTTAAGGACTTTTTTAATTAAAAATATTTTAAACACCTTTAAGTTGCTATACATTATAAAACGTTAATTATTACTCAGAGTTTTTATTTCTAAATTAAATTAATTTAGAATTAATTTATTTTAATTCAACTTCAATATTATTAATTATATAAGTTAATTTATATATATAAGTTATTTTTTTATCTTTAAAATATATAATTTTAATAAAATACATGAAATATATGATAATTTTTTCTAATACTATTTATAATAAGTAATGACTATATTTCTTTT
>JAOTQJ010000102.1:17654401-17722652 GCA_025642045.1 Solanum sejunctum
GACCCCACATCTCTTTTATTCTTAAGGACCTAAGTTAAGTAAAATGTTACATAGGTCCCAATACTTTATTAAATCGACCCAATTGAGGACGCTCGGGGTTTAAATTATGTTGCGGGTCCTAACAAGTACATTCTAGGTCCTCTATAGTAGTTGCGTTGGGCTCGTCGAAATTTCCAACAATCATTTAATAGACAACTAAAGTATTAATAAATATTGTCCGAAAATCCAACAAGACATTCTCAAAGTTTTAAAATTTTTTAAATATGATAACCAACAATCAGTGGAAAGCTAAAAATAAGAAGTAGGTTAGTTTCAAAGAATAAAATTCTCATTAATACAATTCAACTTTCATCTTTTACACCAACTCAAAATTGAATTAGTGTATTAAAAAAAGGATGCATATCAACAAAAATTATCGATACCAAAAGGACATCTTCGATAGTTTTGATTCATCATAGTGGTGATTGTGTTATTCTATGATTGAAGTGGTTATTACTACAGATATTAATTTCAATAAGTTCATACAGTTGATTTCAAGCCATCTAAATATCAATACCTCTATCAATTCCTTCGAATTTCACTATAAGATTGATAAAGATTTAATATTAATGATGATATGGAATATTATGAAATTACGAATAATCATCGAATTGAAAAAAGAAGATCGATCAATTTTAAAAAGCATTCACTATGCATCACTTGAAAAGTTATTGATCTTCATTACATGATTTCAAATGTTAAAGAACATACTAACAACAATATCCAGTTATTGCTTACGAAGCCAACAACACAAATACTTTAAATTTAAAAATACAGAACAATTTAGCTGTTTACGAGACTACCTATTTAACATAATGTAGAATTATTGAAAGAGATGAATCAAAAGAAGATCAACTTTACAAGAAAAAGAAGCTTCTCATGACTATCACTGAAAATGATGCTATTCAGAAGAAATTTCAATTTGAGATGTACACATCAACTGCATCAAGGTATTAGATAATTAAAGCAAAAAAAGTGAATCAAGCTAATGTATGTGTATACATGTATACACTAAATAAGCATACATAATCCTTCATACGTACAATGCTAAAAATTTATGTATTCATTCACTTAAATATTATACAGTGAATAGATTGTTTTCACCCACCCGCACAAACAAGCACGTATCCAATTAAAATTATTTACAAACTATCAATTTAAATGTATTCAATAATTTTAGTTTTTGCAGCTTTATATTCTTCTATACATAATACCACGAAATATTTTTAACAGCAAGTTGTCAAGATGCTGAAAGCAAGTATAGATCAATAATTTAATTCAATTATTCAACGCACATTTGAATATATTTCTTTCACTCACTTAATTTTCTTTTGTATATTTTTAATCATTATACCTCTATGAAATTTAATAGGACACATACTATCTTTGACACATGCAGTTGTTGATTTCGAAAATAATACTTCATGGGGATAATCTTTCAAAAAGTTTAAAGAAGCATTTGAGTGAAGGAAAAGTGTGTTTTGTATATGATAGACATCAAAGCATAATGAGAATTATAACCGTTATTTATTCAGATTTATCATATTATGCTTGTATATGATATTTACGAAAAAATTTCAAAAAGACATCACTTACAATAAGGGATATATTTTATTCAGTGGGCCATGCATGTAGTGTCCAAGATTTTGATTACGTTATGGCTGAAGTTAACCGAATTTATTATCGAGTGAACAATTACTTGTACGAAATCGACTACAATAAATGATCAAGAGCACATTCCATAAGTAACAAAATAATGATTATGACTTTAAACATAGTAGAATCACTTAATGCAACAATAAAAAATCCACGAGATCTTCTCCTAGTAAGGCTTCTTGAAGAGATGTGTACATGATTGAGAGATGGAACTATGAGAACTCTAAAGCAATTTTGTATACAAATACCAAATTCACAGTCAAATATGAATCAATACTGGCTGTATCCCAACATATGATGGTAAGTTTTATTTAATTATCATTATTCAATTGATTAAACTTATGACATTTTGATTGAGTTCCCAACATATGATTAGATTTATGACATTTTGATTGAGTTCCTCATCTTTCTGAGTTGAGTCTCCTAAGTCAAGTTGATTGTTGAGTTGAGTATCTTTCATTGTGTTCTTTCCTTTCCAGCTATTTTACATATTCATATATTCCACATATTGATGTTCATTTGGGATTACATCTTTTCATGATACAAAGACAGGTATTAGAGATCATTAATAGATGTTTCGTTGATGATTTTATCTTTTATCAGTTTATTGGTGAGTCCTCCCTTGCATTCAGAGAATACTACTTATGTCTTTCTTGACTTTGAGTTTAGTACTTTTATTTTAATTTGAAGTAGCGATGAACTTGTCATTGGAACCATCTAGACAGTAGAGATAGAGGCTTCATAGACTAAATAATAATGAATTGATGTTGAGATCTTTATCTTTTGACTGGTTTTCTTTGAAATTATTCTTATGTCATAGATTTGGAGTTGATTTTTGGCCTATGACCTTTATATATTGAGTTAGAATATTGATCGGAATTGCCTATCTTATTGTCTATTTATTTTAAGTTTTTCACTGATTTGAACGAACGAATGAATGTGTGATTTAGTCAAGTGGTTTGCTTGGGAACCGGTAATGGTTTTTGACCGGCCACACCAAAGATACTCTCTCAGGGTATGACAAACTTGACATCAGAGTACACAGTTTAAGTGTCCTAGGGTGTCTGTGAATTTGTGTCTATAGAATCTTATTTATGATTGTGAGGGCTCACTTCTATAAAAGAGGGACTATTAACATTTAAGAAAGTTTTTTTTTCTTTTTTTTTTTTCAAATTTTGAATCCTACACTAGAGCTATTCCCAAAGAAACTTTTGATGACTTGTGTGTTGCTCTTAACCTTTCGGCTGTACCTCACCTATGAGGAGATAGAGGTAATAAAGTTCAAATCCTTATCGATGAATTCTTCTGCGATAAAGTAATACTAACAACAAAGACTGTACCAAGTTTGAGAGGAGCCAACTGGTGTGCTGAGCTGATTGATTAAAAAAATGCACTCTTATTCATATGAATCGTGTGTTTGATCTAGATTAAGATGCATCCCAAACTATTTTATTCAAAAACTTGCTTCCAATGTTATTCATGAGCGGAAAAGTTATGTCTCTAACGGTTTAATGTTACCACCTGAGAGATTACCACCTGAGAGAGTGTGATATATGGTCTAGTAATCATAAGTAGAATTGAGTCATCCAAAAGCTAGAAGGATGATGACGGAAAAGAAGAGACTAGATAGTAAAAGTGGTGATTGATTGAGGCTTGTAACTAGAGCTATGTGTCTATTAGGTAAGTAGTGGGGATGATGAGTTGATTTTTGTAAATTTTGATGAAAGAGTAGTAAGTACCATCTAATTTTCCTGATGGGTATGGAGAAAAAGTTATTGTTAGGATGAGTTATAGTGTTCTCAAACTAGAAAAAAGTTTATGTTGATGTGTCATAGTATTAGTAAGATGAAGGATAGATCTTGAGTAGAAAAATAGAGTACTTTCGATGTGGTAGATCTAAGCTAGACTTATGATTTTGAAGGGAGAGCTCGATGAGATTCATGAAGTTATGAGCTTAGTCAGATAAGGAGGTATAATGAATGGGTAAATAGTACTTGAGTTATGAGGAGGGGATATGTTGATCGACTATTCGCTATGAGATTTTAGTGGCATATGTTCCTAATTTTTCACCTAGTAGTTATAAGTTGATTTAATATGAGAGAAGTGTGTGATCCACATATTAGCACTAGACCCCAGGCTTGCATTTTGAGGAGCAGTGTGGAAAAAAAGATAGCATTATGACATTGATAGTTTTAGTTGGAGATTTGCTCTAAGAGGCTTGCCATAGTGTATGTTCGAAATTAAGATATTGACTTGAAAGGAATGTGATGATGTGAATATAGTGTAGGTGCCCCTTAGATGAAAATAGTGAACTAAGGATAAAATATTAAATAAGAAGATGCTTAAGATATATATCAATGATAGTGTAAAGTTGTGTGAAGCGCTAAATTATGGCTTGATATGGGACTCTAAGTAGCATATTTGAGTTGTCAATGTGGAGTAGGCTGATATAAACATTCTTTCACCCTTAGTAATTAGGTCGATAGGGGTTTGTGTAATGATGATGATGAGTTTTCTATTATAATCCAAGTTTTCTACAGTCAAATGTATGGGAGCATAGAAGTTGAGTGTTGGCGGACTAAAAGAAGAGATTAGATCATAAGAATTGTAGAAAAAGGCTATATATACCAACAAGAGCAGCAAGTATAGAAAAATGCTTGATAATATTCAACTACACTTCTCAAAAGAAAAATAGATGTGTAATCATTTAAAATTTATTAAATATAAATTTAAAAATGATTTGAATTATATTAAATTCATAAATATATTAACTCAGATAAATGTTATGGACTAATATAATTAGATTATTTATTTAAGTCTAATAAATACCGATTTAATTAAGATCCAAGTTAATTGATTTAGGCTACAATAGATGGGCGCAATTTAATAAGCCCAATATTTATCCTACAGGTCCATCTTAGTATCACGTGTCAAAAGATGTGACATGCCAAGTCAAACAAAAAAACTAATAGGATCATGCCATGTGCAAAATGACAAGTCCACTTTATTAAACCCCAATATGCCATACCATTTAAATCTGATTGACTGAAGGGAAGTTCTTTTTATTATAGTTTCTTACAACTATAGATAGGGGTTTTATAATTCAGAAAAGGATATAAGAATTTTAACAAAAAGCTAGAAAAAGCTGATGAATCAAATGTCGCATATTTTTCTACAAATTCAAAAATTCAAACACTTAAGCATTCAACTTCAAGAATAAGCTTAAAAACAAGTCTTTGAATTCAAAATCAAACTCAAAAACAAATTCAAAATTCAAGAACATAATAAAAAAAATAAGCGAAATCTAAAAGTGGAAAAATAAAGAGGAAAGTAAAAATTATTTTTGTTAAGTGGGATCCACCATGACAAAAAAAATGCATGATTCTTTGATTTTCATGGTTACTGGATATTTGTCACATAAGCAGACATTACGATGAAACACATTGATTAAGAAAATATTTTAAATCATTATTATTTGGATTTATTATTATTCTCGAGAAAATCAACTAGTATATGACAACTTAAATAATATGGTGAAAACTAATGAAACGTTCCTACCAAATCACGAAGAGTCCGTCTTGGTTCACCACTCTACTAATGATATTCCATAACTAAATTTTGAGTCTACACAATCCATGCTATCAAACGACGACATAAAGCAATAATAAAGAATTGTTTAATGTGAAGCATAAGATATAATAATTTTAAAATAATAATTTATTTTTAACCAAACGATCCTTAATGAATTTTTTGGTGTGAAGTATCCATACTACATTAAAAACTAGCAAATGTGAAAACAAAAGGGGCTAATAATGCATATGGAAAGGTTTTTATTCTTCTTTAAGTGAAAATGCAAGTAAAGAGAAAGAATTCCTAAAATAATAATTAAGCACGTGAAGAAGAAGGAATCCTAAAATAATTAACATTAAATTATATGGAAAAGTTAGCGTGAATGTGCATGTAAGAATCTCATAAAATATTAATATGTTCTTTTTTTGATTTATAATTCCTCTACTTCTATAAAAAAAATATATATAATATTAAAAATTTTATTAATATCAATCTACCACCTTTCTCAATTTTATCTAAGATTAAATATATTATTATTTTATTTTATAATTTAATCGAAAGTATTAGATAATCATATTATTTATTCCATTATAAAAATTATTCCATAAAGATAGATTCTTCCACAATAATTTTTTAATTAGCTTGCTTCCAAAGCAATCTCAATTGAACTTCTAATCTAATACTATATAAAAGCCTGTGATACAAAGTCTCAAACCCGCTAAACCTGCTGCCGCAATCACTATAAAACCGCCGTCTTCTGCCGTCTAAGCACTTTCAGCGGCACAACCAATGGGTGCTGCCTACCCAAGAGACGAAGCTTATCTAGAAAATGTTATTCCTAGACGTATCGCACTCTTTGAATCTATCCAAAACCAGCAACGCCTTCATCTCCTTTCACTCTCCCCTGATCCTATCAGGTTAACTCTAATTGTTTCTCAAATTGTACTCACATAACTTCGATTATTTTGTTGAGAATTTCATGATCATTTGGAATTTTTAGTATGTTTTTTTTATGTGTTTTAAGAAGTAAATAGGAACCATGTTCCAACTCACCTTAAAAATTAATTAAAGAAGGATGATATTCTTACTGCATGCAGCCACAAAATCAGAATTTTCACATTCAAATTTGAAGAAGTAGCCAGACAAATTAGCTAAAGGGTTCAACATCGGTATAACTAGTATAATTTTTTTGCCTAAGGGGTCGTATGAACCTCTAACCAAATGGTAGCTCCCTCTAACTATATGCATAGTCCTATACTTTAACATCTGCGAATGTTTTTGATCATAAAGAAGTAAATTATTTATGGTATTTTTTTGTAGCTAACTTTTCTTTTAAAAAGTTAGGACATAAATATTCCATTTCATCCTGAAAACTAGTTTAAATTGCTATTGCAGAGTCATGAATATGATCTCTTGTATAATTTTGAAATAGTTTTTAAGTATAAAAATTACGATTTATAATACTTTTATGTATTTTCCAAATCTGCAAATTTTGAGTTAAAAAAATGTAAATGATGTTTGTATATACACAGAAAGTTAGTGCTTTGAACATTGCCATTCCTTTTTTGACGGAGGGAATTATTAAATTGTTAAATCGTCTTTTAGTTAACATTTTGAATGTAGGTTATAATTGTGTTAAATTAGGATTGAGTTACCGAATGGAACTGTGAAGGAGGGGAAGAAATGGAACACAACACCTCTGGATATAGCAAAGGAGATATCGAAGAGCTTGGGTTCCAATGCTTTGATAGCAAAGGTGAATGGAGTGCTTTGGGATTTGTCGAGGCCATTGGAGAGTGCTTGCACGCTCGAGCTCTTCACTTTTGACAGTGACGAGGGTCGCGATACATTTTGGCATTCAAGTGCTCACATTCTTGGCGAGGTTTTAGCCCTTTTTCTACCATATTGTCGTTGTGTCTTCATCGAGTCATGATTCTTGAAAATTGTTTTTAATAAAATACTTGCTATGCATTTTTTAAGTACTGATTTTTTCATTTTTTTTGGTTTTCTTAGTCACTGGAAAGGAAATATGGCTGCAAATTGTGTATTGGACCCTGTACAACAAGAGGGGAGGTATCACATTTTCCTAATATTTAAATACTGATTTTTTCCCCATTGAAATCTGAGACAAAATTATCTAGTATAGGATCAAAATGTGCCTGAACAGAGCATGATAGAGGAGGATTCATGTAGTCGATGGCTTTGAGGCATAGTTGAATCGTTGATTGATTAATTTTGGGGTCTAAATCATGTTATGAAACCTTTTCTTATCTTGCAGGGTTGATGGACTTTTGGCAGAGTTATTGCATTGTCTGTATGAATTGATTAATGTGAAAATGTGTAGCTAGCTAATTATAAGCTTTAGTAGTTCCCAAAAAGTAATTTAACTTTGGCTGGTACTTATTGCTTGACCACTTTATTTGATAGCTGATTTCCTGGTAAATACCTTGGGACGAATCCATATCCCATCTTTAGTAACTTTAGTTGCTGCCTTAACTGCAGCCATAACCTATGTTGATTTTCTGGGTGAAAGAGCCATCCTAATAATAAAGCCCAAGAAACTTTATCCTCAGTACTATCATTTTAATGTGCCGTTTCATCATTTGAGGTTAACATATTACTGATGAAATTCACTTCTCAGGTAATCCATATTCCTTGAAATGAGTTGGGCAAGTTTAGATAACATTGTTATTCTCAAAAAGAACTAAATAAAATAACATTGTTCTACTACCTGCTCCCTGCTCCTGTCTCTCTCTCTCTCTCTCTCTCTCTCTCACACACACACACACACACACACACACACGTTGTAGTTTATTCTTTACTCAGTTCATATTGCTTTCAATCTGTTATGACATGTCTAAACTATCTCTCCAGGGTTTCTATTACGATGCCTTTTATGGTGATCTGGGATTAAATGAGGATCATTTTAAAGGGATTGAGACAGAGGCCGCAAATGCTGTGTCGGTATTACTCTTTTATCTGTCAGAAGAAGCCTTGGTTTAATGAGAGCATAAAGACAACTGCTTAGTGCCTCTTGGATTTTATACTTCCACAATTTTGTCTTTGGGAATTTCTCTGTTCTGATTATTTGTAAAATAGGGATTGAATGTTTGTGGTTGAGGATTGTGAATTTTTTGATTAGTGACTTTCCATGTGATTATAAACTTTGTAAAAGATTTCACTTTTGGTGCTATGTGGTTAGAAGTTGGTAAAAAATGCATTTCAACAAATTTGACATGTTTTGTGCCAGTCTTTTTCAAAAGAGAACCGGCTTTGCTGATTGCTGAACTAAGAGCTATTCTTTAGTTAAGATAATTGTTGGAATGTCTCCAACCCTATTATGGAATATTCACCAGATCAGGACCACTATTTATACATGCAATGACACAGCTGCACACAACAATTTTTTTTTCTTGTAAATGCTTTCCCATTGTAGATGGATCTTCTTTCTTCTATGATCCATACATACATACCTCATCAGGTATGCAACCATAAGATTGTATCAAAGCTAAAGATATAGATATAAGAAGATGGGCATTGTTAAAGATCTTTATCATCAATCAATTAGCACCTCAATAGTTTATCTTATCTTCTCTGATTTACAATGACTACAGCTCTTTCCTTTTGTTGCAGTATGTTTATTTTTTCCCTGAATTATTCCACCATGGAACTAACTTCCCTTGATTTCTCAGGAGAAACAGCCTTTTGAACGCATTGAAGTTTCACGGCAACAAGCTCTTGATATGTTCTCCGCTAATAGGTTTAAGGTTGAATTGTTGTGATCTTGCAGTCCTGATCCTTACAGGCTTTTCTTTGTCCTACAATTGCAGGAATGATCTCTGTGATCTCACATCTTAATTTATTTTTTCCTATCTTTTAATTAGGTTGAAATCATTAGAGATTTACCTGAAGATAAAACAATCACTGTATATAGATGTGGCCCCTTGGTTGATCTATGCCGTGGACCGCATATACCAAATACATCCTTTGTTAAAGCACTAGCTTGTACAAAGGTGCGTTGCTGTGTATCCTCTAGAAAAAAGAGTCTGCCTATGTGTGTTGATTTGGTTTATCTCTTTTCTGATCAATTTAATGATTCTAGGCTTCATCAGCATATTGGAGAGGGGATAAGGACCGTGAAAGCTTGCAAAGAGTTTATGGAATATCTTTTCCAGATCAGAAACGGTTGAAGGTAACTCTCTAAAGCTGGTTACCTCGTATATGCATTTAACTTCATCTGCCGCTATGCCTTTCTGTAATAATCAGTACAAAAAGAATTATAAAATTTGTTCCCTATAAAAAAGACAATGAAATTGCAGTCACTTAATTTTCATATGCTTGATATCTTCTCCGACTTTAGAGGAGGAAAAGGAAGAGAAAATGGATAGAGAAAAAAGAGGAAATATTCTCTTATATTGTGTGAGATGGTTTAGCTCTCAAAATTATTTTAGGGTGATATTCTTTGGAGTTGCTTTGTTCATTTTAAAAGCTCTGACGTTGCAAAGCTGATCTATCAATGTGTATCTAGTGTCACCTCTTGTGAGTCGTGATTGCATTACAAGTACATTTGCTCTTTTGGGCTTTGTTTGCTCGAGCTCGTTTATCCTGTTGGGTGGCTTTGTCTGATGCTTTTTCTTGTTCACTCATTGTATTTACATATCCTTTTTAAGCATGTAAGTAAACTAGCTCATTATGCCTATCCCTTTTCGTTTCATCTACATTTTTGTTGTCTCTCTTTTTCTCATAGATAGTTTAGTGGGTTTGATAGGAGATGAGGCATAGCCCACATGCCCTTGTTTTTTATTTGGGTACTAGCTTGATGAATTAATGAAATAATATTTGATTGATCAGTAAACGCAAAAGTATAAAGTATTTGTGTTATCTTGACTCCTGTGAAAGGAGAGAAGCTCAAAGTACTGCTTCCAATGAAGAATTTTTAGAAAAACAATGTCACGACTCAAAACGGGGTCATGACTAAGAGGCCACTAAATTCCAAACCCAATAATGAAATACACTAAAAGGAGAAAACTCAATAGATAGATAGTCACTACATAAAATCATATCCTAGAACCTAGTGTTACGAGTGAAAAGAACATCTAATACAAAAACTAGTGAAATAAGTGCATCTCAGTCTTCGAATAGAAATAACTAAGATAGAGTCCAATGGCAGCTCAAAGCCCTAAGTCTCACCACTAGATCTGGTATGAACCAATTACACGAGCAAATAAACTACCACGTGGATAATCCTGACGAGAATCTGCTGGGGAGAAAGAAGTAGGGGTGAGTACACATAATATGTACCCAACAGGTTTAACCAACTGGGGATCAAAAGTTGAATAAACTATGAAATAATCTAGGAACGCTTCCACGTGCACTAGGAAAACCAATCCGCCATCGATGCCGCCAATTTGTATATAACAGCACGAATAAGGTAAACACATAATCTCAGATAAGCCAATCCAAAATATAACCAGAAGTAATACAATGAGATGGTCTGCAATGCAAGGTGGAATCAAGATTGTCGCACAACCTGTCATATATACCCCCGTCGAGCTAAGGCTCCATAAACTAAGAGGACCTATGGGGACCTCGCAAGCCCTATACCTTAATCACAATATATCAACTACCTTGCCACCTAGCTCATAGTCAAGAACTCATAATAAAAACCAGAATGTATCAGCCGTCTTGCCACCTAACTCGTGGTCAAGGGTTTTAAAAAGTAGTTTCACAATTCACAATTTCTCAAAATATCGTGACATGTTGTATGAGGATGCATGCAATCAAGATATAATTATAGAGACAATATTCAACTCAATAAGTGTAATAAGTGTCAAAGACTCAAAGTTTAGCGGTTATAATGTTCACCCTCTTCTATACAGATTGGGATACAAGTCTCTTTAAAATACTCCGCCACATTTATTGAATTTCATTTCTCAAGTAAGCCATAATCCTCAATTTCATATCACATTTATTTCCCTTTCTCCACAAGTCATATTCACAATATTCTCAATTTATGATTCACATGCTCTCAAAGCAATCACATAGATAATTAAAGACTCCACCCGGGCATCACAATAAGTATTTTTAACTCAACACATTATACGATCGATTCCATAGATTATAACATGCGAATATTCTATAACTCAATCTCAATCTCAAAGAAGGATAGCCAAACCTGCCTCATTGCCGGAATCGCACTCGAAGGCACTTATCAAACAAACAATCCCTGAATTCAACTCCCGAAACGACAATTCTCTATCAGGAATGAAACATACACGTCACAAGGAGTTCAATGACACCGGTATTACTATATGTCTAGCCTAGACCAAAAGCTCATCTAAATTTTATAATCAAGTCTAGGGGTAAGTTTTAATTTTCCCAATATAATAAATTTAAGGATATTCATATAATACATCATTTATAATAACAAAATAATAATTACTAAAACAAAACTAGAATATATATGTGAAACCAATTGGTCATGAAAACCAAACACCAGTGATCCTCACCTTTAAATCCAAACCCATTGATATCTTTGTCATCTTTATTCATAAGTTAATCATTACCCTAATGTCATTAATGAAAATTTTTCCTTAACCCCACTTACCTTTCTAAAAAACACCACCGCCATCCTTTGAAAATCATTACTATTCACTCACCCCAAGTCAATACTCTAATAAGATAATATAAATTCTACCACCATACATCAATAATCTATGTATTAAAAAGAAACAAATGCTTAACTAATACCTGAGGTTGTCATCTTGGGCTTCCGAGGGTTTCCTTTTTCTTTCTAAATTGATTAGTTTTAAAAGTGATTAATTCTACTAACTTTATTTTAATATATGAACCAAGGGCATATAGAGTATTAAATAAATACAATTTAACCCCTCAATTAGAATAGTTATCTAAATTTACTCGTAACTTAAATAACAGTAGTTAGTGAATAGCCCAAAACGCCCATTTAAAATTTTATGAGATAAACCTTTTAGGAAATTAAGAGGACTAATTCTCAAAATGATCTAATAGGTCATTACATTATCCACAACTAAAAAGTATGTTCGTCCTCGAACATAAAGTAAAATAAAGTACCTGAAGCTTGGAAAAACTGAGGATATCGGGTCCGTATATCTGACTCTCTCCCCCAAGTTGCCTTCTCAACAGGCTAATGTCGCCACTGAGCCTTAACTGAAGCGATCTTCTTAGTCCCGAGCCTATGAACCTGCCTATCTAGAATGACTACTAGCTCCTCCTCATAAGTCAAATCCGGACCCAACTCTACGACATCATAAGAAATAACACGGGACTTGTCTGGTATGTATATCCGAAGCATGGAGATATGGAATACTGGGTGGACAACTGACAATCTATGTGGCAAAGCCAACTCATAAGCTACCTCACCTACTCTTCTCAGAATATCAAGCGGGCCAATAAACCTCGATCTACGCTTGCCTTTCGTCCCGAACCTCATCATACCTTTTATGGGTGATATCTTCAACCACATATGATTGCCTACTATAAACTCCAAGGGATAAACTCTCTTATCAATGTAGCTCTTTTGCCGACTCTAGGCTGTCGACAATCGACTTTGGATCAGGCACACCTGCTCCGTAGCATCTCTGAGCTAATCAGTTTCTAAAGCATCAACCACGACCGAGTTGAACCACCCAATAGGCGACTGACACCTATGCCTGTACAATGCCTCAAATCGTGCCATCTGAATGCTGGAGTGATAACTGTTATTATAAGCGAACTTCGCTAAAGGCAAGTATTGCTCCCACCGGGCACTAAAATCAATCACGCAGGTCCTCCAATACCTGAATAGTCCTCTCGGACTGACCGTCGGTCGGAGGATGAAATGCTGAACTCATGTCTAATTGTGTACCTAAACCATACTGTAATGCCTTCCAAAAGTGGGGGGTGAACACTGAACCTCGATTTGACACAATAGAGATAAGCACCCCGTGCAATCTAACAATCTCATGTATATAGATCCTAGCTAGCTGCTCTGCACTGTGGCTACTCCTCGCAGAGTGAAGTGACCTGACTTGGTCAATTTGTCTACAATCACCCAAACTGAGTCAAACTTACCCAATGTCACGGTAATCTAGTCACAGAATCCATGGTAATATGTTCCAACTTCCACTCGGGAATGGGCATCCGCTGCATCGGACCTCCTGACTTTTGATGCTCATACTTAACTTGCTGACAATTCAAACTCTTAGCCACAAACTCTACAGTGTCCCTCTTTATCTCGCACCACCAATAATGTTGCTTCAAGTCATGAAGTATTTTTCCACACCCGGGTGAATGGATACTTAGCACATGAGCCTCCTCCAAGATAAAGCGAACCTAAAAACCTAGCTTAGGCACACAAATGCGCCTATTAATCCTCAACACTCTCTTAGAATCAAGAAAAGGCGACTTAGCTTCACCTCTTAACACTTTGTCCTGAATCACATATAATTTATCATCATCAAATTGGTGAGCACGAATCTGATCCATCATTGTTGACCTAGCCTCAACGAATGCCACACACTATGAGGTGGGGAGATGTCACGTCTAATCAATTGTCTGGACAAAGACTGAACCTCCAAAGTTAAAGGCCTCTCTTCTGCCCTAAGAAATGCCAAACTACCCATACTAGAGGCCTTCCAGTTCAAGGCATTTGCCACTACATTAGCCTTGCCCAAGTGATAGAGAATAGAAATATTGTAGTCTTTCAGCAACTCCAACCACCTACTTCGCCTCATGTTCAAATTATGAGAGAAAATATACTTGAGGCTACAATTGTATGTGAAGATCTCGCAATGCACCCCACAGAGATAATGCCTCCACAACTTCAAAACAAACACCACTGCGGCTAACTCAATCATAAGTAGGGTAGTTTAACTCATGGACCTTCAGTTGTCGCAAAGCATAAGCTATAACTCTTCCATTTTGCATCAACACTCCACCCAAACCGGCACTAGAAGTATCACAATAAACGACAAAGGCCACACCCTCCTTGGGTAATGCTAAGATAGGCGCTGAGGTCAATAACTAGTTGAGCTTTTGGAAGCTCGCCTCGCACTCATCAGTCCATATAAATGCCACAGTCTTATGTTTAAGCCTGGTCAGTGGAACTGCAATAGAGGAAAATCCCAACAAGAATCTACAATAATTACTTGTTAGCCCAATAAAACTCTGAATCTCAGTCAATGAGGTGGGTCTCACCCAATCACGAACTGTTGCTACTTTGGCCGGATCGACCATAATACCATCCTTAGTCACCACATGACCCAAAAAAAGTCTCAGACTCGAGCCAAAATTTGCATTTGGAGAACTTAACATACAACTTCTCCTCACGCAATCTCTGGAGCACAGTCCTGAAGTGACAGACATGGTCTGCTTCAATCTTGTAATATACCAAGATGTCGTCAATAAATACAATCACAAAGGAATCCAGGTAAGGTTTAAACACTCGGTTCATCAACTCCATAAAAACGGCAGGGGCATTAGTCAACCCAAATGATATAACCACAAACTCATAGTGCCCATATCGTAGTGACCATAAACTCGTAGTGCCGAAATGACTCCGGAACCCTCAGTTGGTACCCCAATGTCAAATCAATTTTGGAGAACATTGAATCACCCTGAAGCTGATCAAATAAATCATCAATACGAGGCAAAAGATACTTGTTCTTGATGGTCACTTTGTTCAACTGACGATAGGTGGTGGTAAGAGGTCCCGCCATCATGGTCAGTTTGGCAGTTATGCACCCATAGATAGAGATTCTCAGTGGCAGGGCACTCAGGGTTATCAGGGGAGATCAGTTCATGCAGCCATTCCTGGTGCGGATAATACAGGTAGGCCCAGATCTAGCCAGACCAGTTATCATGGTTCCTCCGATTCAGGGATATGCAATGGTTTTTCAGGTATCCTTCTTAGAGTTCTGGGCCCAGAGATTGCTATGTATGCGATGAGTTTGGCCACAAGGCCAAAGATTGCCCCAGGTGTGCTCCTGCTTCTTTTCCGTCGGGGACACAGACGGCCCAATCTACACCAGCCCTAGTAGCTAGAGGTGCTTCATAGTGTGCTAGGGGTAATACTAGAGGTGCTAGGGGTGGAGCTCATGGTGGATCACAGATCAGTAGTGAGTGTCGGGTATGTTATGTCGTTCCAGGTTGGACAGAGGCAGAGACGTCTGATGCTGTGATTATAGGTATTGTTTCAGTTTGCCGTTGTTGCTTCAGTATTGTTTGACCCTGGGTCCACATATTCGTATGTATCGGGTTATTTTGCTAATGATATTGATGTTATGTCTGAGCCCCTTGATGTGCCTATTTGTGTTTCTACACTAGTGGGTGAATCCTTAGTGGTGGATTGGATATATCGGGTTATATAATGATAATCTCAAGTAAGGAGACCTAGGGCAATTTGATCTTTCTACACATGCTTGACTTTGGTGTTATTTTGGGTATAGATTGGTTGTCCCCTTATCATGTGATCCTTGATTGTTATGCTAAGACTGTGACCTTAGTGTATTTGGGTTTACGTCGGTTAGTGTGGACAGGTGCTCCTAGCTCTTATACTAAGGGGGTGATTTCTTATGTTCATGCTCGGCATATGATGGAGTATGAATGTTTATCTTATTTAGCTCATGTATGCGATATTTCTAAGGAGTTATCTTCTATAGAGGCCATGAGGGTGGTGAGGGAGTTCAAGGATGTGTTTCCTATTGACTTATCGGGCATCCCTCCAGATCGTGATATTGAGTTTGCCATTGATTTGGAGCCGGGCACTAAGTCCATATCCTTTTTCCCTTTTCGGATGGGTCATACAGAGTTAAAGGAATTGAAGGAGTAATTAGAAGATTTGTTGAAGAAGGGGTTTATTCGGCCTAGTGTGTCGCCTTGGGGTGCATCAATGTTTTTCGTGAAGATATAGGTACTACGAGTTTGTGGTTTGTCATTTGGGCTGACTAATGCCCCCGCCCCTTTTGTGGAGTTGATGAATCGAGTGCTTAGACGTCACCTAGATTTCTTTGTGATTGTATTCATTTGCGACATCTTGGTATATTCAAGAGTGAAGCGGACCATGTCCGCCACCTGAGAAATGTGCTCTAGAGGTTGCGTGAGGAGAAGCTGTATGCTAAGTTCTCCAAATGCGAATTTTGGCTCGAGTCTGTTACTTTCTTAGGTCATGTGGTGACTAAGGATGGTATTATGGTTTGATTCGGCCAGAGTAGCAACAATTCATGATTGGGTGAGACCCACCTTAGTGACTGAGATTCAGAGTTTTATTGGGCTAACAAGTAATTATTGTAGATTCTTGCTGGGATTTTCCTCTATTGCAGCTCCATTGACCAGGCTTAAACATAAGACTGTGGCATTTATATGGACTGATGAGTGCGAGGCGAGCTTCCAAAAGCTCAACTAGTTATTGACCTCAGCGCCTATCTTAGCATTACCCAAGGAGGGTGTGGCCTTTGTCGTTTATTGTGATACTTCTAGTGCCGGTTTGGGTGGAGTGTTGATGCAAAATGAAAGAGTTATGGTTTATGCTTCGCGACAATTGAAGGTCCATGAGCGAAACTACCCTAGTTATGATTTGGAGTTAGCCGTGGTGGTGTTTGTTTTGAAGTTGTGGAGGCATTCTCTATGGGGTGCATTGCGAGATCTTCACAAATCATCGTAGCCCCAAGTATATTTTCTCTTAGCATAATTTGAACATGGGGTAGCGTAGGTGGTTGAAGTTGCTGAAAGACTGATATTTCTATTCTCTATCACTCATGCAAGGCTAATGTTGTGGCGGATGCCTTGAGCCGAAAGGCTTCTAGTATGGGTAGTTTGGCATTTCTTAGGGCGGAGAAGAGCGTTTAGTTTTGGAGGTTCAGTCTTTAGCTAGACAGTTGATCAGACTTGACATCTCCCACCTTATAGTGTGTTGAGCTTCGTTGAGGCTAGGTCTACATTGATGGATACAGACGTCTACGTATCGATCCGCGAGCCTCTACTAGACACCCTGCTCTTTAACTTATGAGACCGGTGTACCTATAGCTCTTATACCAAACTTGTCACAACCCAAAATAGGGTCATGACTAAGAGGCCACTTAATTCCAAACCTAATAATGAAGTACACTAAAAGGAGAAAACTCAATATATAGATAGTCACCACATAAAATCATATCTCAAAACCTGGTGTCACGAGTGAAAAACGTATCTAATATAAAACTAGTGAAGTAAGTGCATCCTAGTCTTCGAATAGAAATAAAGACTAAACAACTAAGATAGAGTACAATGGCAAGTCGAAGCCTTGAGTCTCACCACTAGATCTGGTATGAACCAACAACACGAGCAAATCAACTACCACGTGGATAATCCTGACGAGAATCTGCGAGGGAGATAGAAGTAAGGGTGAGTACACATAATATGTATTCAGCAGGTTTAACCGATTGGGAATCAGAAATTGAATAAACTATGAAATAATCTAGGAACACTCCCACCTACATCGGGAAAACCAGTTCGGCATGCCCAATTTGTATATAACAGCGCGAATAAGGTAAACACATAATCTCAGATAAGTTAATCCAAAACAACCACAAGTAATATAGTGAGATGGTATATAATGCAAGGTGGAATCAAGACTGTCGCATAGCCTGTCGTATACGCCCAAGTTGAGCTAAGTGAAACGACCCGCGAAGTTCTTAGCATAAGTCTAAGTCCATAACATAAGGCTCCAAAACTAGGGGACCTCGCAGGACCTATACCTCAATCATAATATATCAATTACCTTGCCATCTAGCTCGTGGTCAAGGACTCATGATCAAAATCACAATGTATCAGCTACCTTGCCACCTAACTATGGTCTAGGGTTTTAGAAAGTAGTTTCATAATTCACAATTTCTCAAAATATCATGACATGTAGTATGAGGATGTTTGTAATCAAGTCACAATTATAGAGAGAATATTCAGCTCAATAAGTGTAGTAAGTGTCAAAATACTCAAAGTTTGGAGGTTATAATTTTCACCCTCTTCTATACACATTGGGATACAAGTCCCTTTAAAATACTCCACCTTATTTAGTAACTTTCATTTCTCAAGTAAGCCATGATCCTCAATACCATATCACTTTTATTTCCTTTTCTCAACATGTCATATTCATAATATTCTCAATTTAGGATTCGTATGCTCCCAAAGCAATTACATAGACAATTAAAGCCTCCACACGGGTATCACAATAATAATGTTCAACCGAACACATGATACGATCTCATCACATAGATTATAACATACGAATATTCAATAACTCAATCCCATTCTCAAAGAAGGATAGCCAAACCTACCTCAATGCCGGAATCACACTTGAAGACTTCTACCGAACAAACCAACCTTGAATTCCACTCTCGAAACGACAGTTCTCTATCAAGAACGAAATATACGCGTTGCAAGGAGTCTACTATATGTCTAGCCCAGACCCAAAAACTTCTAAATTTTATAATCAAGTCTAGGGTTAAGTTTCAATTTTCCCAATATCATAAATTTAAGGATATTCAAATAATACATAATTTATAATAACAAAATAATAATTACTAAAACAAACAAGAACAACAACAACATACCCAGTGGTATCCCACAAGTGGGGTTTTGGGAGGGTAGAATGTAGGCAGACTTTATCAATACCTCATAGAAGTAGAGAGGCTGTTTCCCGGTAACCCTAGTCTTAAAAATCCATAAGCAGAATAAACTAGATATGACAAGAAGAAAGGAAAGGGAATAGAAATGGCGACTAATAACGAAAAGCACATAACAATACCAATATGTAAAAACAATAAAATTTACACACATACGACAAATAATGACAAAGATGATATAAACAGGACTATTCTTGCTACCCTACTATACCCCAAGGCCAGACATCCACCTAACTCTACCAACCCATTAGCTTGCTACTTTAATTCGCGACCTCCACTCTTTTTTATCTTAGGTCATGTCCTCGGTGAGATCAAGTTTCGCCATACCTTGGTTGATCACCTCCCCCAATACTTCTTCGATTTACCTCTACCCTCCGTGTAGCTCCAAAAACTAACCTCTCGCACCTCCTAACATGAGCATCAATACTCCTTCGCGGCACATGCAAACCATCGCTTCCCTCATCTTATCAGCCACAGGGGCCACCTCTAGCTTTTCCTGAATAGTCTCATTCCTAATCTTATCAATCCTGGTGTGACCACATATCCATTTCAACATCCTCATCTCTACGACATGCATCTTCTGAACATGTGCATTTTTTATTGGACAACACTCCACTCCATACAACAGAGATGGTCTAACCACTATTCTGTAAAACTTATCTTTGAGTTTTGGTGATATCTTCTTATCACGCAATACTCCCGAGGCAAGCCTCTATTTAGTCCATGCTTCCCCAATACGATGTGTGACATCATCGTCGATATCGCCACTACTCTGGATGATAAGGCCCCAGATACTTAAAGTTTTCCCTCTTGGGGATAGGTTGAGTGGCAAGCCTCACATTAATGTCTGCTTCATCCCTAGCAGCACTGAATTTGCACTCTTAAGTATTCTGTTTTGGACCTACTCAGTTTGAATCCTTTGGACTCCAAGGCTTGTCTCCACGCCTCCAACCTATCATTAACTTTAGTCCGAGTTTCATTGGTCAGTACTATGTCATCTGCAAATAACATACACTATGGAACCTCCTCCTGGATAGATTGCATCAGCTCATCCATCACCAAGGCAAACAGGATAGGACTCAACACAGATCCTTGATGGAGTCCCATCTCAATAGGAAAATACTCTGAGTCTCCTCCCACCGTTTTTACTCGAGTTTTGACTCCGTCGTACATGTCCTTAATCGCCTTGATATATGCCATCGGGACACCTTTCACCTCTAGACACCTCCATAGGACATTCGTTGGAACCTTGTCATAGGCCTTCTCGAGATCAATGAACACCATATGAAGGTCCTTCTTTCTTTCTCTATATTTCTCCACTAATCTCTGAACAAGATGAATTGCTTTAGTAGTCGACCGCCCCGGCATGAATCCAAACTGGTTCTCCGAAATAGACACTACTCTTCTCAGCCTCATCTCCACCACTCTCTCCCAGACCTTCATAGTGTGACTTAGCAACTTGATATCTCTGTAATTGTTACAATTTTCAATATCCCCCTTGTTCTTGTACAATGGAACCATTGTACTGCTCTTCCATTTATCAGGCATCTTAGCCATCTTCGTAATAGCATTGAACAGTCTAGTCAACCACTCTATGCCATCCTTTACCATGTTCTTTCAAAAATCTACCGAAATCTCGTCGGGTGAGATCGCCCTCCCACTCTTCATCCTACTAATAGCCCTTCTAACTTCCTCAACTCTGAACCGCCTGCAATAAACAAAATCACGATGATTTCAGAGTGTGCCAACTCACCCAGCTCAATATCTCTATCTCCTTTTTCATTTAAGAGTTTATGAAAGTAAGCTTGCCACCTTAGTTTAATGGAAGTGTCATCCACCAACACCTCACCCTCCTCATCCATGATGCACTTCACTTGGTCCAAGTAATAAGCTTTTCTTTCTTTCTCTTTAGAGAGCCTATACAATCTCTTGTCCCCGCCTTTATCACTTAGTTCCTCATATAGGCGCTGAAACGCTACTGTCTTAGCACTCGTCACTGCCATCTTTGCTTCTGACTTAGCCGTCTTATTTATAATTACTAAAACAAAATTAAAAATATATATATGTGAAACCAACTGGTCACGAATCCAGTGGCTACATTACGAAACCAAACACCAGTTATCCTCATCTTTAAATCCAAACCCATTTATATCTTTGTCATATTTAATCATAAGGTAATCGTTACCCTAATGTTATTAATGAAAATTTTTCCTTAACCGTACTTTCCTTTCTAAAAAACACCACTGCCATCCTTTCAAAATCATTACTATTCACTCACCCAAGTCGATATGATTCTACTACCATACATCAATAATCTATGTATTAAAAAGAAACAAATGCTTAACTGATACCTGAGGTCGTCGTCTTGGGCTTCTGAGGGTTTCCCTTTTTCTTTCTAAATTGATTAAGTTTTAGAAGTGATTAATTCTACTAATCTTATTTTAATATATGAAACCAGACATATAGAGTATTAAATAAATACAATTTAACCCCTCAATTAGATTAATTATCTAAATTTACCCGTAACTTAAATAACAGTAGTTAGTGAATAGCCCAAAATACCCATTTAAAATTTTACGAGATAAATCTTTGAGGAAATCAAGAGGACTTGTTATCAAATTGACCTAACGGGTCTTTACAAACATTTTTTGTTATAGGAATATCTAAAGCTGCTGGAGGAAGCAAAGAAATATGATCACAGAGAGCTGACTAAGAAGCAGGAGCTTTTCTTCTTTCACCCTTTAAGGTATGCCTCGAGATTATTTTACCTTATTATTTAAAAAATGAAAGAAAATATGCCTTGTCATTCCCACTAAGGTGAAATATTTCATAATATTAAATGTGAATCATGCATCCAGCCCTGGAAGTTGTTTCTTTCTTCCACATGGTGCTCGAGTTTGCAACAAATTGCTGAAGTTCATACGGAGTCAATATTGGAAAAGAGGCTATGAGGAGGTAACTAGCTTTGTGCTTAAATATATTGGTTAGAAGGACCATTTGAACCACAGATGGAACCAATGTAAGTTTAGTTCGAATTGCTGGGACTATTGACTGGTTGGAATTCAGCCGGGACAACTGCAGAAACTGTTTGCTTTCTAAAACAACATTTATTGCTTGATTTCATTTGAGGTGGATAGTGCACTCATTATTTTGTGGACTGATCCTTTTTGTCCTCTTGTCTTACGTGTGGAGACGCGATCATGAAGACAAAGACACTATACTTTTAAAATGAGGACATTACACAAATAAACCCTTTTAAAAATAAAGGATATGAATCTTGCATTAGTCTTGCATAATATCTATAACTATAAAATACAAAATCAAAAGGAGTGCAACAGTGCCATAATTCTTATTTCTAGTAAAACATCATGAATAGCACCAAGTACCAAACAAAATATATGGGAAATAAGTCTATTGTGCAGGGATCAAAATATAAATGAGAGGCGTAGGATAAATGCATCCAGTAGCATGGAACAAATCAGTGAAGAGCAGAACAGTCATAGATCGAAAGAGAATATTGTAACTTTGAGAAAAGAAAAGGACTAATTAGGGATACGTAAGGCGGAACAGTTCCTTTTGTTCATCAAACCAGGTCTTTTCTACTTCAATTAGACTCTGAGTAAGAATGGTGGTTGCTCTTTGAGTTCAACTTTGTATTTTCTATTTTATCGAGTTCCTAAGGTTGTGATTGGAAGCTTTGTCAGTGTGTTGGCCCTTCATTTATTTGTTTTTTCATTGGTAAAAGTATTGTATTAAAAAGCAGCAAACTGCTGCAAAGTATTTAAATACGAAAGTTTCATAACAGGTTGTGTAATGAGCTCAAAAAGTCTATCCTGGCTTCCTAATAAAACATTAAAGAAATGCATCTGTTCTTAATGCTGATACAAAGATATCTTTTAGCTCTTAAAATTTCTGATGATCCACCAAATGGCAGCTACACAGTTGGATTCCTTGTTGCTTGTAGCATTTTCTAACCTTGAAGAGATTCTTGGCATCCCTTTTCCAAATTAAGGCTTCAATTTTAACTTGAACGAGATTAATCTGGTTAAGTTGGCTAAGTAAAGATGACCCCATCTAAAATCCTGTTAACTGACTCCAATATTCTTGTCAAAGATCAGATGTGGTTGCTGTTTCATATCAGACACATCGAGGGAGACTTGTTATCAGAGCACACACACATGTATTTAAAAAATAAACAGAAAGGGGAAGTTGTGTCTGACCTGCGTCCCTTGTCGATGCAACATTTCTTATGGTGACTGCTTCATATGATAAGATATTGTGTCTTACTCGTCCTTATCTTTTTTCTTCTTGGACTATGAATTTTCTCTGCTTTCTCTCTTTTCTCCCTCACTCCCACTCAGGCAAAAGTTTGAACCATTGAAGCTTAACCCTGTTACCTTTTATGGTTCAGGAATTAAAAAAATCAATAGAATTATGTGCTATTCTGTTTATGAGTGTGCTCGTCTTGCTACACAATCCATGCAGGTTTGGAGTCCAAATATGTACAATATGCAGTTGTGGGAAACTTCTGGTCATGCTGCAAATTACAAGGAGAACATGTTTGTGTTTGAGGTAAATTTGGTGCACTAGTGGCTGCTTTGATGTTAATTATGGTGTATCTGAAAGTGTTTCATTTTCTTAGAACCTCTAATTTCTGGAATATAGATACTTCTAGGAGTATTTTAAATGAAAAAAAGGAAATTTTTTGTAATTTGAAGTACATATGTTTCTCTCTTAGACTTTTGTTGTAAAGATGCAGAGGAAGTAGATAGTAGGGTTACTTTTCTTAGTCCTATTTAAATGTAGATGGTGTAAGGAGATGCATAATGCAGATGTTTGCACCACTCAGTCATTGCACTCTCTGGGTGGCTATTCTTTTATGAAATTTTCATTACATCTTTGTAAAATGGAGCAATTAATTCCAGTAAGAGAAGTACTTCCCTTATATATTCAAGTGTGTGACAAAAAATTTATGAACAACATAGAACTTTAAAGTTCGGTTCTGATCAAGTAACTGGAGGTAAAAAATCCTACTAACACTCATATCAGAGAAGACCACGTGAACTAGGCTTAGTATTTTAAGTGGGGAAGGATAGAGGAGCTGTCCGATTGTTCTCGAGTTTCAAAGGTTATGGTTGATCTTAAGGATTGGCTCCAAAGAAATTTCTCGATCATTAAAACACACTCATATCAGAGAAAGAATAGGCATCCTTATTTTCTGGGAAAGGATTTTGGAGAGCGGATCCTACCAGTGAAATTTGGAATCATAGTCATAATATGAAGAAATTAGGGGAAATTACTTATCAAAAAAGAAAACAGGGGTAAAACCTCCAGATATTTGTCAGCGTATTATGGATTATTTCAGTGCTATAAGATGGAGAAGTATTTGCAAGGTGAAAGGACACTTCCTAGAATTTGTTAAAATAAATTTGCATTTATTGGTCCAACTTAGTGAGCAGTTTTAGTCAAAGATGAATCGGTACAGGATTAAGACACAAGGTAAGGTACCTTATAAAAGTCGACACAAATAATTAAACTTGGCTGTGAAAAACGTCGTTATAAATGTTTTTATTTTGAGGAACAGGTAATAGTATATTTTCATAATTCCATCATCCAGACAAAAATGAGAGTGAGCACTTACATCACATAGGGTAAAAACATAAGGCCATAAGAACTAGTCTATGGAGCTTTACAATTTCCCTATAAAGTCAATAAAAAATTCTATATCCCCAACCATATGCTGTTTACACCAAAAATATAGAAGACTAAGGCAATTCATTCTGATTTTTTGAATGTTGTTTCTTTTATCTTCAAAGCCTCTTGCATTTCTTTCCTTCGATAATGTCCACTAGATGCTCGCAGGGATCAATTCCCACCAGTCCTCTTCTGACTCTCTTCTTCCAATATCTTTCTAGCAGTCCATCATACTTTTAGTAGTTTTGGGAACCACCCAACTCACTCCAAGTATACACAAGAACATGTTCCAATTTGCAGCTATTTTACTATGTAGACATAGATGGCTATTTATTTCAGCATCCTGGTCATACATAAAACATCTTGAGCAACTTTGTCTACCTCTTCTCTCTAGTACTTCATGTGTCAAACAAGCTTTTTTGCAAACTAATCACACAAAACAAGAAACTTTTAGGGGACTTTGGCTTTCCATGTTAGCTTCCAAGGCTATTTCCTAATTTGTTGTTGGCTAGTATTTCTTCTCCAATAGCATGACTTCACAGTGAATACACCTTTGTTATGAAGTTTCCACACTGGTCTATCAGGTGTATTGGTAATTCCGTTGAAATCATTTATCACCATAAGCAAATTTGCAACTCTTTGAACCTCTCAATCCTTTTTGCAACTCTTTTACCCTCCCAATCATTTAAGGCCCTTCTAAAGTTGAAATTCCAACTTTGTATGCTCCACATCTGAGCAATAGTGGTCCTTGTCTGCTGACTGAGGAGGAACACATCAGGGAAGAGAGATTTCAAGCTCCTTTCATCTAGCCAAAGTTCATTTCAGAACTCAATCTTCAAGCCATTACCCACCTTGAGTTGAATATTTTCTTGAAACTGGGGCCAGAGTCTCCGAATAGTCTTCAAGACACTACAACCAAAAGTTCCAAGGACATCTTTAGTGATCCAGTGACCTTGAAGTCCATATTTCTCAATGATGATTCTTTTCCATAAAGGCATATCTCAGCACAAAACCTCCAAAGCATTTTTGCAAAAGACAAGAATTTTGGAGACTCCAGTTTCTTAATACCTAATCCCGTTGCTTCTTGTGAAGTGTTACAACATCCCATTTTACAAGGTTGTAACCTTACTGCTCCATGTTTCCATTCCACAAAAAAGTTCTTCTGAGCAAATTTATTCTCTTCACAATACTCTTTGGTACAGGAAGTAAGCTCATCATATAAGAAGGAAGGGATCCAACACACATTTGACTAGTGTTAATCTCCCTCCAAAGGACAAATATTGACTCTTCCATCTTGCCAATCTCCTGTAAATGTTGTTCCCATCTTGCCAATCTCCAGTAAATGTCGTTATAAATGTTGTTTCCAAACAAAAGCTTATATTTAAAGCTGATGTAATATATTTGTTCTGGATAAGCTTAAGAATTATCTTCTTTACGTTGATTCTTTCATGTTTCTCTAAATTTCTAGTAAGACATGTTCTTTTCTGAAAAAATGGCAATTATTGTTGATGTCAAAACTAACAGTAATAAAGTGCTGTAATTACATCCAAAAGAGAACAGAAAAAGGGAAAAAAAGGAGGAGCTAGCCTAGACAAAAGATTCTAACTACTGTAATTGGAGTTCCTAATCATTTACCCATGCAATTTACACCAAAAAGAAATATAAAGCTAAAATCAGATTTACTCATAAATTAACTTGCAGGTTATTTAACTAGGATAAAAATGCCAGATAATTGGTAGAAATAAGACAAACCTTCATTTATTCGAGATATTCAGTTCTGACAAACAATCTAGATTGTGTTGCTTTTTGTCTTCATTTTTTTCGTTGGATGATGCTGTTCACCTTAAAAATTTTACACTTTTTCTAGATAGGGTTATAGTATATTGTCTTGTAAGAAGTCGTGCCTCTGGATGCTGATTTTAGTTAGATGGTTTCCTAAGTAAAATGGTCTCGCTTCTTTGTCCTGCAGGTTGAAAAACAAGAATTTGCTCTGAAGCCAATGAACTGCCCCGGTCATTGTTTAATGTTTGATCACAGGGTTCGTTCTTACAGGGGTGAGATTTTCCAATAGTTACTTTGCTTCACTCAACAGTTACATTCCTTGTTTCTTGCGTTGCTTCCACGCTTCAGTTGTAGTATTAGTCTTGCATGCAATTTCTTGAAACTAATTCATGCCTAATCTGTGATTTGATAACATAGAGGAGACTTGTATACTTCTTGTATGTGGGTGTTCTCTTACCCTTATTTATAAAGTTTTACGGTGGGTTTACATAAATCACATAATGTAAAGAGTTAAGTATCATTTTCCCCCACCCTTTCCCCCACCCTTTTTCAATTTACAGAAATCCCTTAAAAACCATGCAATCCAGATACGTTAATTCAATAATCTGGATGCATTAATTCAGTTTCGAATATAAATATTATGGTTTTTAAGTATTAGTAGGTAAGATTTAAAGCATCATACATTGAACATAGAGATAATTTCAAAAATCAGAATTAATGTATTCAGATTGCTGAATTAATGTATTCGGATTACTAAATTAATGTATTCGGATGGAAAGAGGGGATTTTTGAAATTTTTTGAGAATGGGTGTGAATAATGGAAAATATGGTATATAAAGGAGTGTAATTAGGTAATTTTGTCAAGTTTTATTATTTGATCAATAATGATGAAACATTGGTGCTACTGGTCTTTCAAAGACCACCTCTCACGAGGTAGGGGTAAGGTCCGCGTACACTCTACCCTTCCCAAACCCCATTTGTGGGATGACACTGGGTATGTTGTTCCCTCCCAAACCCCATTTGTGGGGTTGCACAACTTTTGTTGTTGTTGGTATTTATTTTATCATCAGATGGTCAAATTACGAAGTAGCTCACTCAACATTGCACCTTATTGAGGGGTGAAATTTCATAGAGATTGTTATCTAAAAGGAAACAACCTGCAAAATATTAACTGCAAATATTGTCTTTTCATAAAATCCAAGATCTTCTCATATTAGTACCAGCCTATAGCAGTCTGTTGCACCATACCCGAACTTAGTTTCGTCTTTATAGTGCCTCTATCTTTCTCATTGATGTCATTGCCACTGCAAGCAACACGTTAAGCATTAACCAGCTGTCCAACAATGCAGAGCTACCACTTCGTCTGGCTGACTTTGGGGTTCTGCACAGGAATGAGGCCAGTGGTGCACTTACTGGCTTAACGCGTGTCAGGAGATTTCAGCAGGTATCCCCTTTTTCTTTTTTCCATTTTATCTTTTATAGATGATCATGCTAGTGTTTTCCTTACGGAACATTAGTAATTGGTTTGATATGAATTTTTCCTGTTTCTTCTTGCATAAGAAGCAAACCTATAGGCTCTTAGGTCCTTTCATTCCATTTTGTTTTTCACATTGTTTAATTGGTAGTTATGTTTCTTTTTTTTCCATATCTGGGACAATCTATTGCAAAGGAACTTCCTCTTGTTGGATCTGTTTCTACAAAACATCGTAATGTCTCTGTTGTGCTAAATAACCTTTTTTTTATAATCCTACTCCTTCACAGGATGATGCTCACATCTTTTGCAGAGAGTCACAGGTGGGTTAAGATTTATGATTATGTGCAGTTAATATATACATTATTTGGAGACTAGTTTGACCTAAGGTCTTTGATGTTACAGATTAAGGATGAAGTCCAGGGTGTCTTAGAGTTCATCAGCTATGTATATAAGATATTTGGTTTCACTTTTGACCTGAAGTTATCAACGGTACTGCTTTATCTATTCCATTATCCTTCAAATTTGTTACACGCAATTTCAGCTGATATTCATACTACATTCATTTATCGTTTTAATGATCATTACAGATAGTCGCCGTTAATATGGAACATTCATTTTGTGAGTGTTTTCCACATTTCTCCACATGCATATATTTTTTCCATGTATACCAAAACATATTTCTGATTTGCAGAGGCCTGAAAAATATCTCGGAGACGTAGAGACTTGGGTAAAGGCTGAAGCTGCTCTTTCCGAAGCATTGAACGAGCATGGGAAGACCTGGGAGGTTTGCTATCAATTTTGTTCAGACTGTTAACTACATTTATACTGATTGTACTTCCTTTTGCCTTTTAAAAAAATTACTTTTTTCTGGTTACGTGACAGAAATTTTCCTGTTTATATATGGAAAATTGAGGTAGTCCCCATGTATCAGTGTTTTTTTTTGTTATTTCGTTTTCTTAATTGCTTTAATAATGCCTTTTACTTAAAAAATCCCATTCAATTAGATCAATGAAGGAGATGGAGCATTTTATGGCCCAAAAATTGATATAAGTGTTTCTGATGCAATGAAGAGGAAATTCCAGTGTGCTACATTGCAGGTCATATTTGTTCTTATTCTCCTTAGTTCATTTCCGCAAACAATATCATTCTTCACCTTTGAAATTCATCTGCCGTAAAGTTTTTCTGGATGTTCTTTGTACCATGTTGGAAGTATCATCTGAATTCTGTGTTTTCAGCTTGATTTCCAACTCCCTCAACGTTTCAACCTATCATACTCAGCAGAAGATGAAAGTAAGAGAGAGAGACCAGTTATGATACATAGAGCGATCCTTGGGTCAGTTGAGCGTATGTTTGCTATTCTTTTGGAGCATTTTAAGGGGAAATGGCCTTTCTGGCTTAGTCCACGACAAGCTATGGTCTGCCCTGTTTCCGACAAATCTCAGTCATATGCACTTAAGGTTGGTTACATTTACATACGTTATCCTGTTGATGTATTAATTGTTTAACTATTAAAAGACCCTGCCTTCTTTAAATCCTTTCTGTTCATCTGATTGGATTATATCCCTTAGATTCTTTTTTTATTTTGGTGTGCTATTATCGCTGTTGGGTATGTCTTCATTCTCTTTCCTCTTCTTTTTATTCTACTCATGGTAAGTTGAATTAGTTTTTCTTCTCTTATTTCTATTCGTTCTTTAAAGTAAGTAGTGTGGTTTGTTGATACCTTTGTTCTCACTAGGTATGTTGTTTTACAAAATTAAAGTACAATAAGGTACAACAGAAGTACAGGAAGAGAAGTTTATTGTTGGTACATGTAGATTTAAGCTTCAATTTGTTTGTTAATAAGTAGGCTGGATGTAAGTAGTTTCTCAAACAGTAACATGCTTGTACAGATAGATTTTCAGGGGAAATAACACAATTTAGGATTTTGCGTTGCCATCTGCAATTGCACTGTTGGTGTTGGCTGCAAAGCATGAAGCATGATTTTGAAGTGCTGTAAATTGAGCAGTTATGGATTTTGAGAAAATAATTATAGGGTTTTTCTGTTGAATTGCACTGTTGGTGTTGGCTGCAAAGCATGAAGAGTGATTGTGAAGTGCTTTGAATAATGGAGTTGGTAGAATCAGCATGCATGTAACTATTGAAGATGCTGGGTAGAAAAGTTGGACTTTGAATAAGGATGGGTAGCTTTTTGGCTCAGGTCCCATCTCCTGTCAACTCCCTCTACAAGTAGATAAAGAGTTGCATATTCTTTAGGATTGTTGGAGCCCCAATAAGTCATATACTGTATTCGTATCCTGAAGGGCATGCATATTGTATTAGTAAGGCCTCATGTTTTTTCTTGATTTAAGTTTTTTTTGAAGAATCCGCTTGAAACACCTTCAGCCATGTCATGTATTGCGATAGGTGTACTCAAGGCAAAAGAAAAGGACATTCGATATAAAAAATTCAACGTGCCGATTGATAAAGCCTAAATGTACCGAGTTTTTTTAACAAATATCCTTTTGTGAATAACTCTTTTTGCGTACTTAATCCATTATGAAATTTAGCCTGTTTCTATTCTTTTATTCAGCTCCAGGAGCAGATACATGATGCTGGTTATTACGTTGATGTCGACACAAGTGACAGGACAATCCAGAAAAAGGTAAGTTTCTATTGTAATTTATCATGTAATGCGCATGATTGATTCACTTTTTGAGGGTCACTAGCATTTTTCCTATATCTTGCTATTAGTTTACAGTAACATTTAGGTCTAAGGGCCTAAGCACAGCGAGTTTCTTTGTTTTATGGGGAAGTTTATTTTACAGAAGGAAAGAAGTGTCAATTTGTAATAGTTATTCCATAAGACCTGGCAAGTCAACCAGTTGTGTCACTTAACCTCTCGTTCACCAGTCTGTGCAGAGCACTGCTGAAATCAGTAGGATGGTCAATGTGATCATATACTTGATCATGGGAAGAATGTCATAGTGCCCTTCAAATTTATGTTTAATTCAGCAATGGACAAATTTTATCAATATTTTCCATTAAAGTTGATCCTCTATGCAGTGTGACATAGTTTAGGTTATTGACTGTTTAGTCCATGACATAAAGGATTATATCCTTCTAATTGTAACCATTATGGTTTGTACATATTTTTTGTATTAATAATCAACAAATTTCAATTGTGGTTACCTACTTTTGTGACTGGATACCAGCATAGAATAGATTGGCAAAGATTGCCATTCTCTTGAAGCCTGATGTTGCTCAACAAATTCAAGAGATGGCAGTCTATTTCTCAAATTAAAAAAGGACTGCCATTTACTTGAATTAGTCAAGCAACATCTGGCTTCAGAAAGCTACCAGACAAATTAACTAGAAGACTGAAAAATCGGAAAATAGGACGTAATATCAGTCCACAAAATAATTGATAAAACCTGGAATCTTTTATATATCTGCTCCTGTACTCTGAAATGTACATGATTGTAAATGGTATAACGTAATGCTTTCAGTTTCTGAAGCTACACGCTTGATGATTTGATAAAATTCTCTCTCTAGCAATACAAGTTCAATCTCAAGTTGAAATCTTTTGTTGGTCTTTTAAATGATTGCTTGTCGCTTTTGATGTATATGCAGGTACGAGAGGCTCAAGTAGCACAATATAACTATATTCTGGTTGTTGGAGAGGCTGAAGCCAGTGGTGGGCAGGTATCTTATTTCCTTCCCAAACTTCCCTGCTTTATCCCCACAGCCTGCATTGCTGTATCTCTTTTTAAAATGCACAACTGAACAAAATAAGAAAATTTCCGTACCACCTAGATCTAGCTCCATGATCTCTACAATGTTCTGACATAATCTTTGTGAAAGAAAAGGTTCTGGCTGATAATAAACTTCATGTTTGTACTGTTTTGTACTGATCAGGATATTTTGTGGCTCACTTGTTTGATTTCTCCTTGTTCCTCGTTTCCAACTCCTATTATTGACAAAGATGTATATTATGCTAAACTTTCTGCAATACTGATTTCTTTCTATCTCACCCCATGTGAATAACTAGAAAGAGAAAAGGCTTCCAGCATGATTTGTGGGGGTTCATTGACAAATTCTCTTGCAGTTGTCATGGTAACAGAGATGTTTAGGAACAAATTCTCTTATTATACACCTGGATGGTGTCTTCAGTAGCAGCTAAACAATTGAAAGTAATTGCAAACTGAACATTTCCCACCGAATGATCAGTCCCATTATAACATTTATATGACAAAGCTTTGAGAATCTAAAAACTATTTGATAGATCTTAGTAGCCAATCAGATCACCTCTGGCTAGATAATTCTGACTTGACTTGGCAAAATGCATCTGCTGAGCTGGTGATTGTTTGCTTGGGAAAAATATACATCTTATTTTGCCAGCTGCATATCAACTTTTGGGTGTTCCAAATATTCTGCTTAGTGATATTTCTGGTTTCCAGCTTCCTGTGTTCATTCATATTCCTCCATATGATTTTCATGTCTCATTTTAAATCTTGTAGCCAAGTTTTACTGCTTTTGTTTTTGCCGAAAAATCTGGTCTTTATATGTGAAAATGATTCTAGGTAAGTGTTCGAGTGAGAGACAAACCTGATCATCAAGTAATGACAGTCGACGTCCTCCTTGCTCAATTCAAAGACATGGTTGCATCATTTCAGTAGGAGTCGCTACTTCTCTTGCATTTCAGCGCTGAACAGATGCAGTCGACAATCAAGTTACAATTTGCATTATATCCCCAATGGCTTTGGTGAGCGCAGCACGTTAGGCTCATGGTCGCGGTCTTGAACCTTGCTGCAGAAGAGCACCTAGTATTTAAGTCATTATAGGTATAACATCATAAATGGAGTAGTAATTTTGGTATTATATCCACACTTCTTAATGATGAATGGTTTCTCAATAGCATGTTAATTTCTTCTTAATTCTCTCCTGCTTCGAGTCTTGTATTTCTCTGAATAGGTGGATTGGGTTGTATTTGGGTGGGTCAAAATAACTCGATTTAATAAATCAATGGATTATTGCTCTCCAAAAGTTATTTGAGTGGAAATAATGGGTCAAAATTTAATTCATTCAATCTTTACTGTCTCGTTTTTCTTTCATAATCTTTTAATATCTAATAAAATTATTACTCCCTCCATCTCTCTCTTTCCTGCCACTAGATTCATCATAACTAGGTTGTGAAATGAAAAACTTTTTTCTCAAATTCATAGTATTCTTCAGATTGTTGATGTATTGTCTTAGTTTGTGATTATATAAAAAATAAAATTGGCTTGAATAAATTAAAAGATCAAAACTGCGATGCTTGATTATTATTTACATGTAATTAGGCAAAATAAATATGAAAATCACTATAAAAAGGAAATAGTCCGACTCTTCAAATAATAACAGCAATGCTAAATTGTGACAATGAAAGAAAAAAAACCTATTGAAAGAATAAATAAAATTCCATCCCTATTACATACACGTTATTATTTCTATATTAACAGTATTGTTTCGTAAAGAGGTTAAGAAACTGATTTTAGAAACAAATAAGGATTTGTTAGATGGTTGCAAGTTACAGTTCAATTCTGTTAGTTATTTAATATAGAATTTAGATCATACGTGCATTTTTGTGAGTTACTCTATTTTGTGGATTTCTGAAAATCGTCTCCGACAATCTCAATTTTCATTTTGTGTTGGTAGGATTTGAGTTAATCTCTATATTTTTTAAAATCGTCAGGTAAGAGTCATATTTAAAAGTTATAATATAATATCTACATCAAGTTTAGCTAAAACTTTTTTAGAAATTGCTACTGTTCAAAGAGAGAATAAAGAAAACATAAAAGACAACTAAAATAGAATTTCATATCAACTTTAGTGTGAAATAAATCACACAGAAAATGAGAAATCTACGATCAAACGAGTGGAAAAATGTTTAATAAAGATTTGATTCGAAAATCGAATTTTTGTGGATTTTTAATTAAATTAAAATACTAAAATTAATTTATTTGAAAATTGGAACTTCAGGTGCTTAATTATTGCCCCTTCATCTTTGCTTGCCTAGTTGCCCTGTACTACTTTGAAGTGTTCAATAATAGTTGTTCAATTTATGAAATCAAAAGATAATTATATACTTAATTTCTAAATTACCTTTATCATTAATTACAATCATTTTTCAAGACATGTATTTATTATATCAAAGAGTGATTTAGTAAAATTACCCTTGCCATTTACCGTTTCTTAATCTCGTACCAAGTCAATAATGGATGTTAGAATAGGAATAGGATTACATAGTCCTATTTAGAATTAGAATATGAATAATATGTTCTTTCCTAGTTGGATTTGGATTAGGTTGTAGTGTCTATAAATAGGGTCTTTATGTATTAATGAAAACACACATGTAAATACAATAATTCAATAATATTTTTCTCCCATATTTCTCACATGGTATCAGAGCATTGGTAAGAAAAAAAAATTTCGATGGTTGTTCACTGTTTCGGTTGCTATTTTTGGTTACCTTCATTTCTGTGGGTGTTGTGCAAAAACCAACACCATCACTAGGCTAGGGAAGTCTGGGCGACCTCATCCCAACTAGAGCCCACCAGAACAGCCTCCTCACGAGATTGACTCACCCGTCTGCGCGTGACGGATATCTTTTTCTTCTACTGGGGTCTGTCAGCAATTCCAACCAAACCCTAGCCAGTCTTTTTCAGTTTTGATAGTCGGAATTGGGGTTTCGATGACTTTTTTAGTGTTTCAGGCGTTTCCAACCATCTTTGTTTGCAGTTTTTCCCTCAATGAGGTCGCCTTCGCATTTTGAGGCAGATCACATATATTTTTTAATTTTTTGACTGATTTTCTATGACTACTAAAGTTTGATTTTAAAGACGTCCTTTGGAATCGATATATTTGGCTCCAAAAGTACAGGAATAGGAACCTCTAATGATATTCCTATTCTTTCCTAGTTGGATTTGGATTAGGTTATAGTGTCTATATTTTTTTGATGATTTTTTCTTTATGCAGGATCGCAGTGCGGGACAGATGATTGGCCCAAAACACGAATCACAAAGCCTTTACTATCTTACCTCTTCAAATTCCTTCACAGCATGCCGTCACAGATACTCCAGACCTAATTCACAAACGTTTGGAACATCCTAGTCTATCTAAACTACAAAAGATGGTGCCTAGTTTGTCTAGTTTATCCTCATTAGATTGTGAGTCATGTCAACTTGGGAAACACACTCGTGCTACATTTTCACGTAGTACTAAGGGGCATTCCGAGTCTCTTTTTTTTTTGTTTATTCTGATATTTGCGTTCCTAGTCGAGTTAGTTCAATCTTAGGATTTCGTTATTTTATTAGTTTCATTGACGATTATTCAAGATGTACTTGAATTTTCTTAATGAAAGATCGTTCAGAGTTATTTTCTACATTAAAAGTTTTTCTGTTGAAATACAAACTAGTTTGGTGTTTCTATTGGTGTTTGCATTAGGACGCTTCGTAGTGATAATGCATTAGAATACATGTCCTCTCAATTTTAGGAGTTTGTGACTCACCAAAGAATTATTCAACAAACATCTTGTCCATACACCCCTCAACAGAATGATGTGGCAGAACGAAAGAATAGACATCTAATTGAAACTGCTCGCACTCTTCTTATTGAGTCCCATGTGCCATTGCATTTTTAAGGTGATGTTATCCTTGCATCTTGTTATTTAATTAATAGAATGCCCTCATCTTCTATTCAAAATCAGGTTCTTTATTTCATATTGTTCCCTTTGTTACATCTCCATTCTATACCTCCTCATGTCTTTGGAAGCACATGCATTTCATAACTTCGCTCCAGGAAAAGATAAACTAGCCCCTCGTGCTCTCAAATGTGTCTTTCTTGGTTACTCTCGAGTTTAAAAAGGATATCGTTGTTATTCCCCTAATCTTAATCGATATCTTATGTCCGCTGATGTCATATTCTTTGAGTCTCAACCTTACTATACATCCTCTGACTGTCCTGATATCTCTGAGGTCTTACCTCTACCTCAGGTCCTACCTGTACCGACTTTTGAGGAATCTCCAATTGTAGTGTCCCTTTTTAAAAAAACCTACCAAACCTCCACCTCTCTTGACTTATCATCACCGTTCACGTCCAGCACCAATTTTAGATGATTCATGTCATGCGCCAGACCCTGTTCCTACTGCTGACTTGCCTGCTCCTAGCCAACTGAGTGCACTTAAAAAAGGTATACTGTCCACTCGAAATGCTAACCAACATTATACTTTCTTGAGTTATCATCATCTCACATCATCCTGTTATGCTTTTGTATTGTCTTTGTTCTCTATTTTCATCCCTAAGACTACAACTGAAGCACTTTCTCAGTCAGGATGGAGGCAGGCTATGGTTCATGAGATGTCTGCTTTACGTACGAGTGGTACTTGGAAAATTATCCCCTTTCCTGCAGGTAAATCCATTATTGGTTGCCGTTGGGTTTATGCAATAAAAGTTGATCCAGATGGTCAGGTTGATTTACTTAAGGCTCATCTTGTTGCCAAAGGATATACTCAGATATTTGGGCTGGATTTTAGTGATACATTGCTCTAGTGGCTAAAATGTCATACGTCCATATTATTCTATTTATGGTTGCCATTTGTCATTTGCCTCTTTATCAGTTGAACGTTAAAAATGCCTTTTTACATGATGATCTTGCGGAAGAAGTCTATATAGAGCAACCACCTGATTTTGTTGCCCCGGAGAAATCTAGTAGACTTATATGCCGATTGCATAACTCACTCTATGGTCTGAAACAGTCCCCTCGAGCTTGGTTTGGAAAGTTCAGCACAGTAATTCAGGAGTTCAGCATGACTCATATTGAAGTTGATCACTCTGTATTTTATCAGCATTCTGCAATAAATTTATGTATTTATTTAGTTGTTTATGTTGATGATATTGTTATCACTTGCAGTGACGAAAATGGTATCACTAGTTTGAAGCTACATCTCTTTAAGTATTTCCAAACTAAAGACCTTGACAGATTAAAGTATTTTCTAGGTATTGAGGTTGCTTAGTCTGGATCAGGTATTGTTATTTCTCAGGGCAAATATGCCTTAGACATTCCTGAGGAGACAGGGATGATGCGATGTAGACCCATTGACACTCATATGGATCCAAATATTAAACTGCTTCCAGGACAGGGGGAATCCTCACTAAGTAATCTTCAAAGGTATAGACGACTAGTGGGAAAGTTAAATTATCTTACAATGACAAGACCTGACATTTCGTTCCCTGTGAATGTTGTAAGTCAGTTTATGACTTCCCCTTGTGATAGTCATTAGGATGCAGTTGCTCGTACTTTGCGATATATAAAGTCAGCGTGCGGAAAAGGATTGCTTTTCGAAGATCGAGGACATTAGCATTTTATGAAATATACAGATGCTGATTGGGCAAGATCACCTTCTAATAGGCGGTCTACATCCGGATATTGTGTATTAGTAGGAGATAATTTGGTGTCGTGAAAGAGTAAGAAATAAAGTGTGGTTGCTCGGTCAAGTGTAGAGGCAGAATATCGAGCAATGGCTACAACAACTTGCGAACTTATCTGGGTCAAGTAGTTATTGAGGGAGCTAAAATTTGGCGAAGTTGATCAGATGAAACTTGTGTGTGATAATCAAGCGGCCCTTCATATTGCATCAAAAATCCAGTGTTCTATTAAAGGACCAAGTACATTGAGATTGATTATCACTTTGTCAAATAAAAAATACTCCCAAAAGATATTATTACAAAGTTTGTGAAGTTAAGTGATCAGCTTGCAGATGTATTCACCAAGTTCCTCACTGGTTCTCGTATTAATTATATCTATAACAAGCCGGGTGCTTATGATTTGTATGCACCAGCTTGAGGAGGAATGTTAGAATAGGAATAACATTACATAGTCCTATTTAGAATTGGAATAGAAATGATATGTTTTTTCCTAGTTAGATTTGAATTAGGTTGTAGTGTCTATAAATAGAGTTTTTATGCTGTAATGAAAACGCACATGTTATTGAACGAGTACCAGTTACTTGTAGCCATTTCCACCAACACTCTAAGCCCAAGGCGAGGGATTCAATGCTATGTTATTTATACGTTTAATATATACATATGCTTTATATGAAATTTTATTTTCCACATATTTTGGATTTATTTTTATAAGATTAAAAATTTATCTTTATTATTTATTACGTAAAAGAAAAAAAGAATCCTAATATCCATTCGATTCGGTCGGTTGAGTACGTTTTGGAGAACCATTAACATCCCTAATTGTAATGGGAAACATATACAAATTTTTCAGCCAAAAAACAAGAGAGAAATCTTTTGGAGAACCATTAACACCCCTAATTGTAATGAGAAACATATACAAATTTTTCATATAGCAAAAAACAAGAGAGAAATTTAAGTAGAAGTAGAAACCCTAGGAAATAACCTTTCTATTTCTGTGTGGTGATAAAATTTACATATATTTTACTCTCCTTAGATTCGAATTCCAGAATTTCACTGGGTATTGTAGAAACCCTAGGTTGTAAAGTGTAAGCTCCATGACAGAATAAAATAGTTCTTTCCTTTTCAACCATTAACAAGAGAGTTCTGAAACATTCAACAAAAACAAATAATATGGATGTTGATGGGGCTATGGGAATTCACTTGCAAGAAGAAATAACTGTGGACATCCTTAGCAAACTACCAGTACAATCTCTTCTGTGTTTCAAAGTTTTGGATGACATTGATCTCGGATCCTTACTTTATCACGAAGCATCTCAATGACATGAAGAATAACAAAAATTTCTTATTAGCCAAGGTTACCCTTATGACTACAAGACCTTGTATAGTTCAGATTTATCGTACAAACACTTGATTGGCCTTCTAGTGGTAAACCACTGAGTCACATATTATTTTGTTGTTACGATAGCTTGGCTCTTATTAAGGTTTGTAATTACAAACTTTTACTATGGAACCCTCCACATGAGAATCATTACTACTTCCCTATCCAAGATTTTCACTGCAGAAAAACTGTTGTACATTGGGATTGGGATATGACTCAACCAGCATGACTATAACAGTCACGCAGTGAAATTTTCTCACTAAGAAGTGGTTCCTGGAGTTTGATGGATAAACAACTTACTAACAGTCTCGGACTCTTTGGTATTTGTTCATGGAGCATTTCATTCACCGTGATTACATTTAGTATTTCACACGGAGAGATACCATTCCCAAAGGAAGTGCGGTTGAATCTCTCCAAGTTTTGGGGATATGGGGGAAACGCTTTGTATGTTTTCTCATCGCGAGTCTCCTATGGAAGAAACTGTTAAGATTTGGGTAATGGAAGACTATGCCAACTGCATTGTTGAACATACAAGGTACAGGTATTTTTTCAGCCATACCGAAGTACAGGTTTTCGGATGGTGAGGTGCTACTCTACTGTCAATTCATGGATCCTTCTTGTGTCTTTAAGACATCCAAAGGACCATTTGATTCATGGACTCAATCTGATGCCATTCAGAGGATTCGTGTATACAGAAAGTTTGTTCTTTCCAAAAATTAGTTAGTATGTGCTTATGTATGAATGAGTCACTCTTTTGGGGTAATTATGTTACCAACTTCTTATGTGTTAAAATATCATAAATTAAACTCTCTGGTGCAGTGTGGTCGGATGCAGTAGTATTCTTTTGCTTGTCATATTAACCAAACAGAGATACACACCAGACCAGACCAACCAACATAAATATCGAACCAGACTCATCTCATGAGTACTCGGGCAAGTCCAGTGCACTAAAGCTCTCCCACTATTCGCAAGGTCCGAGTGCATTTCTACAAAAAGCTTGAGCCCGTGACCTCCTGGTTACATGTCAACAACTTTACCAATTACTCCAAGGCTCCTCTTCACGAGTACTCGAACAACATAATACAAACACTAAACAAAGAAGAATAAACCCGTGAACATCTTAAAACAGAACTAAAGGCAAATTAGCCAACAATTAGTAATACCAACTTGACTCTCTTAACACCAGAAAGAAGCCAACAAAGGCTACAAATGCAGGTATACAAATCCGAAAAAAGGAGAAAACAGGTGAAAGGCACAGTATGACCAAGTGACCGCTGAGGATGTGCAAATTATAAAGCAAAATCTGTGCAATCACGGCTAAAATTGTTGGGCAAACTGACAAAAAATAACCTTAACGGTAGAGACTAAATTTGCAAAACGAGGGCAGCAAAGTTAATTGAGTTCAACAGATGACACGATTCAGCAGGAAATCTCAAGAAACACGCTGGAAATATGCACCAAAACTGAGGTGTTATCAACCTGCAAAAATAGCTCAGGATGCCTAAAACAAGAACCAATTTACCTCCCATGCGAGTAAACAAGTAGGACAACAAAGAGGCCCTTACTCGCGCTTAATTAATAGTGGTAAATATAAGTAGTATCATATTGCAACTATGGTGGCGTTTTACTGTTACCAGATGCAAATGTGTCTTAGATTGTTGAGAAAACTTGGAGATACAATATTTTTCTAATGGTACCCAGAATGCATCAGAGTAAATAGATAAATACCTAGAAATTAGAACTTCAATAACAGTCAAATTGAGAACTATAAAAGAAAGCAAGCAAGACTACAGATTACTTCAGGTTGCCATTTGCATTTCTGTCCTGTCTTGATTAATTTGTCAACAATTACAGATATAGACTTGAATAACTTGATGTGAATATTATTTAACGCGGCCAACCAAACATTGCATAAAGTGACAGAAATTATTTTTCTGACATGGCTAACCAAAAGTTGTATAAGTTGGGCATGAATCATTTATCCCTCTATCGAAATGTAGTATTATCTAACGAAGAATTTTATCCTGGGATTATTCCAGTCCTCCTAACAAAAAGGACCACTCAGTGAAAAATATATGTAGGCAGCAAATCTGTGAAACACAAGTTTATACATGCCAAAAGGCTTATTATCTGCAGAAATGTAGTGACAAGGGGATTTGGACTCAACGTGCCTGTGTTGGATATGGAAAAGTGTTAGGGTAACAGGATCCTGCTCAATGCTTGACATTGCAATGAGCACCTCAGACAAAATAATATCAAGAACGGTAGGGTCAAGTTGCATGTTTAACTTGAGGAACAAAAACTGTATAAGAATCATTGCTATACATGATGCTATCTTTTCGATAGGTTAGTTGCATCATACCTGTGAAAATGTGTGTTATCGACATGAATTTCTCATTTTACACAACTTATATCTCTTTACTGCTTCCCCTATACTATACAAATATATTTACCCAAAACTTGGCAGATTCTAGATTCCACCTCGATCCCATGGGAAAAATGCGATCAAGAGCAGAAGAAATAAAGAGAAAGAAGGGAAGAGAAGAGAAAGGGGGGAAGGGAAGGAGAGGAGGAGAGCTCAACTTTACATCATGATAACAAACTGAACTATCATTGGCTGAGGAATGCACCAAAGGGAACTATCGGTCTGATAATACGGAGGAACTCCATGAAAGCAATATATCCCGAGCAACGGATGGTAAGTCTGAAAAAAATTTAAGACATGTAAAGCTCATGATGGATCATATATTATGAAATATATGATCTAGTGGTATTTATCAAGAAAGAAGTCTCTGTGAACAATGGAACCATACCTTGTGCTAGTTCCAAAGCCATTGAAGGTACATCTACCTGGTCTTCAAGCAGTCTATATACATCAACTACCTGCAAGAGACAATCACATCAGAGTTGTGCATCTTCTGACATAGACTATCTATCAGATATTACATACTTCTTGAATATGAAGCTTGGAGTCTTCGGTCAGAGCAAGAAGAAGCTGCCTCCGAATTCGTGCGTCAATTATGAAAAGGCGAGCTCCATCCTTGATTGTGTCAGTGAGGTCTAACTTCTGCTCATTCTTCAAATGACTGCTTGTTCCTCTGACAAAATAATCAAGAAAATGTGAAAAGTTTCACATAACAGTGGAACAGGATAATGCAAAAGGTATACTACGTCAAAGAGTAACGAAGGGAGTGCCAAGAAGTACCTGTTCCCTCGATATGCAGGGTTTTTGCTCAGTTTTGAGACATTTTCCTTTGCGAGAGATATTAGGTTCTCCAGTCGTTTCCACTGGAAGAGACCATCCTTGAACAGAACCTAACAAGTAAAGCAGAGAGAACAATAACCGCAAGGCAAACAAATAGAGTCAATAGCTTGGACAGGAAACTATTTCAGAGAAATGCCATTTGTTTAAGCTAATCAAGGATCCCTCAGTTTTTTTCTTTTTTAAAGTGTTGGGAGAGGGAGTTGATGGAGAGTCCAACCCAAATGAATGGAGTCATATTTGATTATTAGGTCAACTATAGACCCAGAATGAATAAGATTTCACAATGTATCTCAAGATTACCTATGTGATTGATGTTGAAGAACAGCCTGAACTCAGTCACACACTCATACAGAAATTCTCCCTCTCGATTTAACTATCAATCCAACTACTATTGAAGAAAACAAATTCCCATCATAGATTGTTAGCAGTGGTATCAAAGGGACCAGTATCACCTTAAACTTGGATAAACAATATTGTGAGGAAATTTGGTGGACCACGTTGTAATAACTATTACACAATTCAAAAGTCCAGTTTTGGACTGAAGTTGGATTAGATATGGATTACCCAAATACTACAAATCTGCCAAATGACAATTCTTGTTATTTCTTTCGTTTTCTGACCCTAGTTTATTCTTGGCAAATAATTGAAAGAGAGAATAAACAAAGCCTAGCAAGGTAAAAGGCCACAACTAGCTTCTGCCTATTGTTAACAACCACCATGCAACCACTGATAATACTATAGCAGAAAGCAGACAACTATCCCAGAAAAGTGACTTCAATGACTTCCCATTTACGGTTAAAAAGAAGTCACCCCAATGACTTATTGACCAGATCACTGAGACACAGTATGGTTTACGAGGTTGAACACTCTTTCACTGTAGAAATAATATTGTCTCTTGAGCTGGATAAGGCATGAGTTATCTATTGGGAGATCTGCAGTGGAGCTTCAATCTCATCTGATCCATCAGAAAGAATGCTAGCTGCAAAATCAAGGATTATATCGAGCAGATTGGATCCATTTTCTCCAAGATAAACTTTAGGCCCATCCTGGTTGGTCCCATTTCTACCGATACTTCCTATGGGTTGCCTCTGGATTTACACCTTCTCAAAACTAAATAATTACCATATAGAATACATGTTGCAACTATCCTTTGACCTTAATAGTAATTTTAATCGCTACCCATTTCTGTAGTTAAATTCGACCCAGATTTCTAGAAAAAATTGTGTCATAATTGCTGAGCCATGGTCCCCAACAAGTCAGTTCAGATAGACATACCATTGTTTAGGGATGTCTCAGAATAATGTCATTTACTCAAGCAGCTCTTCGCGTTCATCACATAGTTACTTTTAATTAACTTAAAGAACTATCTAAGGCCTTATTTTACACTTGGTGAAGAGTAATATGTAAATATATCTTGTATGTCTACACAAAAATCTAAAATCAACATCAATAAAAAGTTTAAGGAAGATTGAACGAGAAGTTAAATAGAAAATAAAACACTCTTCATAAAGCATGATAAAAACAACGAGATCATTAACCAACCTGTATAAGGCGTTCCCGCAATGCTGGGTTAGGATCTGTTAGGAGACGCTTTGCCACATAAGGATACGCGACCTGATTTGATTCTCATGATTATCAATAGCATAAACATAAGAAAACAAGTATGCAAAAATAGTATGCATAAGGAGTAACATTACTAGAATCAAATATTTTCAACACAATTCCTCGAAATTATTTGACGTGTCATGACAAAAATAGGCGTCAACCTAAAACCAAAATAGCCTCATGATTTATCGCTTAGTAGCATTTGTTTGTAGCCTTAATTGCTACACTGCATAAAAAGCAGAGGATAGATTACAGAATGTGCTCCATTAGAACTTTCAAGGGGCCATGAGTATGAGTTGAAGTCTACTTTAGTCCAGAGTGATACCAAACTTCAAAATCTTTTCCAAGCAGGTTTGCATTTCTTTTTTGTTGTCAAAACTAATGCCTGTGGATCAACATGTTAAATTTTATTTAAAGGATTAGCAGAGAAGTTTCTCTGGTGTTCCGACCAATAGCATTACCAGATGGCTTATTAATGAGAACAAAATAATAAACATACATTTTTTCTCAAAAATTGCAAGCTAAAAAACTAGATGTTTTACCTCTAGAAACTTGAAATCAGGCTCCAGGGTCAAACAAATGCCTTCTTGAGTCAATAGAGAACGAATGACAAGAGAAAACCTTTCTGGTATTCGAATGGGATAGTTGTAAACTAGCTGATTGAATTTTCCTACAGCAAAAATATCATTTAAAATGTTAGAAAATAAAGAAAACTCTCTCGTAGCATTTGCAACATAGATCTCAATTGATAAATCGAGGTGTCTTCAAACAGCAAAGCATAAACAATTACTTGTGCAGTCTTAATTAGTGGAAACTGATCGTTGCAAATGCCAATTATAAGGATCAAATAATGGTGAAGACATTTTCTTAATTCATCATGACTTACTAAACTCAAATATTAGGTTAACAAACATAGGCCTCAATGTAGCCAATTTGTAGTTAGACGAATAGGACAGTTAGCAAATCACTTTGCGTATTTCATAAAACAGTTTCGATTTGCATTTTGGGAGATTTAGTCTCCATATAAAAATCAGCATTAAGTTACAGAAATGTTTGGTTTGGTTTGAGTTTGAGGAGATTTACCATCCACATAGAAATTAGCATTACATTATACAATGTCTGGTCAGCATTAAGTTATAGAAATGTTTGGTTTGGTTTGGTTTGGGTTTGAGGAGATTTAACATCCACATAGAAATTAGCATTACATTTTACAATGTTTGCTCACTCTTTTTGTTTTCCTTATAAATATTACATGCATAAGTTATGTGGAAATCTGTACAATATTCTATGCAACATAAATGTGAAATAAGAATGTGAGTATTAGTAATACTCAGATGAAAAATACTAAATTGACATATACTAACCCTAATAATAGGAAGAGAATTTGTAATTTGTTATATCAAACGAGATATTGTACACGAAATAATCAGCACCTTACAATACTTGCATTACTAACCACACATTACTAATCTGTACATCAATGACCCTGTGGAACTTTTCAATAGAACAACATAAGGATCTGAATGCCCCCTAGTATATTCAACTCAATCAAGCTCCTAGCTGTGGAGATGATGCATGAGAAGCTCTGTAGCTGGAAGAGTGACAGAGTAGAGGAATATCTGCAACTTTCAGGCTGAATATACAAGTTCTGTAGTTTATCTATTAAAAGGAAGGTTTTGGTTTGGTAATTTTAGTAGTTACAAAAAACAACCATAGCTTAATATCTCTCTTGGTGCAACAAAATGTGCTGCAAATTTTAGGTGTCATAAGGATCTGAATAGTGAGAGATTGTTGTTTAGGGCATCACAATGTCTATCGTTCTAAGTTGCTTATGTTCACATATCTACTAGTGCCAACTTCAAGAGTATAGTTACCAAATAATGGGCTGCACAGGAAAACAGAGTAGGGTGCAAGTAACAGGAACAAAGTGACTCATTAACAAAGCTAGTCATTCAAGGTACCAGTAACACTTCTGAAATTAAAGTCAGCAAGTCCTTTTTCCAGTGAGTTTTGCCATATTGCTTCTAATGCTGGAACAATGGGGGCAACATCAGTTCCGCTAGCTAGGAATCCCAGCCTGGTAAAATCATTTGCCATCTCAGTATAGTCCTCATTCACCGCATGAACAACAGCATCAATCAGAATCTGTTTATTTTGCTGAAAAGAGAAGATAGGGAGAAAGAATCAAATTGCAGGCCAACTGGTAGACAAGTAGCTCCGGGCAATTATACATGTTTAAAGTAAGGAGAACCAATGCTATTCCTTCAAACTCTTGATTCAGTGAACTTAACTTAGGAGAATTTTGGTGGGGTCTGAGGAAGGTAGGATGTATGCAAAATTTTGGGGTGTGTTTCATTCTATTCACAAGGATACATAGAATATCTTGAATTCCTTGCCCTTTTGTTAAAGAGAATAATTATTTCACATATTGTACATACCCAAGACTCCTAAATGAGTAACTGTTTGTTCCTCAAACTAATTTCACAGAGAGGTTTCTCTTTTCACATGGTGCCCCTGTCCCTATAATCTTGGCAGATATTTAAGTAACTTTGCCTACTGCATGGTGGCCTTGTGTCACCCACCCAGTGAATATTTTCTTTCTTTTCTATGTCTTACTATCCATGCCTCCTTAGTTCCCGGTTATTGTTCTGACAGCTAGACAACTCTTTCTACTGACCATTGTGGCAGGCTGGCAGCATACAAGCCCATCTCGATGACCATTCTGGCAAAGTTTAGATTTTAAATGGCCGTTCTAGCACACTCCTTTTCTAGCCACTATTAGGTCATTCTTTTGGTGACATTTCAAGCTAAACACCTCTTTGCAGAATTGAAGTTCAGGTTCTGTATGGTAGAAGTATTTCGCTTCTTCTTTTTCATGATATTCGGATTTGGGTATTGAGTCCCTTCTCTAAATATTGAATTTCAGGTCATTCTACTGAAAATCTTCTTCCCTTCCTTCTCTCCATGCCATCAAAGTTTAGGTATTGAGCTCTACATTGAATTATAGGCTACTGCTTTGGAAAAATCTTCCTCTATTTTTCTTCATGAAATCGGAGTCTGGATAGAGTTCCTCGTCTGAACATTTAATCTTCGGTTGTTATTCAGGAAATATCTTCTTCTCTTCTGATCTTCTTAATCATAGTTAAGGAATTGAGTCCCTCCTCTGAATAACTAAGTGGTTGAATGTTCATACGAACAAAGACTTAAAAAAGCAACAATAAGCCGATTTGCTACGAGAATGAACCTGAGGATTTTGGTGAAATTCAGTAGAATAGCTCACAAGGTTCCTCCTGTCTACTCCCTAGTCTTCTATTCTCTACACCTCAACATAATTCTTCCAGTTCAAAAACTTGAGGTACAAAATTACCCAAATAGAAAGCAAGACTAGTCCCGTTTGTTGATAGAAGCCAGGAAAGCCTCTAACACCAATAACCTTCCCCTTTCACATTAATGATCATTCTCTTGGGAGGCTCACACGTCACAGCACAAAAATCACTGGAACGCTACCTTCCTGCTTGATATAATTAACTTCAGCATGCATCATATCTTGTAATACATCTCTTCACGATTCAGTTCGAACTGGAAAGAGAGATGCTGAAGATTTTCAGCACATTGACTCAAGTTTTTCATAGGAAACTCTGGTCTTTGAGATTTCTAGCATGACAGACTGTTCTTATTATCATCATCAGATATATCATAAAAGAAGAAATAACTATGCAAAGCCACTAGGAAGACTATATTTATAGTACAGTCAAAATAGAGAAGGGGTGTTCTTCTTTCCTTTTCCCTTTACAGCGGTTAAAGGGAAGGGCCTGCAACCACTTTGCAGAGTCTAGACAACCTACACTAGCAAGTTGATATTAGAAATCACACTATGCAACTCACCAACAAATATGTTCTACATATCAACTTTATCCAATAATCAGCAATTTAACCCTCAATTCTCACCTTCCTCAGGCTTTCATAATTTACTAAACCCTCAAAACTTATGTAGCAATAGATGCATTTTATTTAGGAATGCAATAACTTCAAGTCAATGGCGACAAATTTGACCTCCTAACTTTCGATTTCTGCAATCTAAGGAGGATGAATACATGATCATATGTTAGTCTAAGACAATATAGATTGTCGGGTATTTGACATGCTCATGCATCATGCATGCATGAAAACATACTTAACACATACAGCCAATCACATCAGGCATCATTTAACTAAATACCAGATATATAGTCGATCCATTATACTACCTGACTGAGCACAGCAACATTGCCAAAGTCCACATAGGCAATGCGTCCATCACGCATAGCGAAGATATTCCCAGGGTGAGGGTCCCCATGGAATAGGCCAAATTCAAGTAGCTGCCGCAAGGCTGCACTAACTCCAACTGTTAAAAATCCATCTATATCAATTCCTTCATCTCTGATTGCCTAAGCCACAAGAATGACAACGTATTAATACGAGGAGGACATCACAAAACATGCATTTTAAGGAAAACTAAAGATCCCCACACCTGTGGGTCAGTGCACCGAATTCCATCAATCCACTCCATCACCAAAACACGTGAACCAGAAAGCTGTCTGTAAACCTGAGGTATTTTAACAGTAGGGTCATCTTTGAAATTTTCCAAGAAGTCTTCGATATTACGAGCTTCCTAGAAAGGAAAAAGAAGAGGGATGATTACAGAACACAGTCAGTGAAAGCCTTCCAAAATAAGCAAAACCTTTTTTTGCCATTCAATTTGCAAAAAAATAGGAATGTGCAGCATTACCAAGGTATAATCCAACTCCTCCAATAGCTTCTCACCAAATTCATCAACTATAAGCTCAGCATTACACCCCAGTTTCTGTAGACTGATGCCATTCAAGAATGAAGCTAGAGTGCGGAAGAGAAAAAGATCTCTGTAGATGATAGGCTCTATTTGCGGCCTTAGCACCTAAAAAGGAAGGAGCACACTCCAATTATGAATACCACTGCACCATATTGACAGCCAGAAGCTTCAGATGAGATGCATATATGTGACTATAAAACTGGCCAAAAAGAACAGGAATGATAGATAACAGACAGGGTTTCTCTATGCACATCTGTGTCAAGTGTGAAATATCGGACCTTAACAAATCTACAAAGCTTTACTACTTGACTATATCCAATGGCCATCCAGATATCTTTCAGCTATTTGTGTAGTGGACAATCACCTTTTTACTATTACTAGTTCTGCAACAGGTTTCTCCAAATGACTATAGAAGAAGGTCAAAGAAAAATCATCAAAAGTTTGGTTGACACATTGATGATACGAGAAAAGGCTTCAGGATTTAGCAGTAAAATTGGTCAACAGAAAAGAAAGATTGCAAGCAAGCAGGAAATGGTCAACCTTTATGGCAACTTCTTCCCCTGAAGCACGTAAAGTAGCACGGTATACTTGACCCAAACTTGCAGCTGCAATAGTTTCCGAAGAAATTTTGCTGAAAACAGCTTCGAGAGGTTGGCCCAATTCCTCTTCTATGATGTTAAAAGCAACCTACACCATTGTCAATGATTTCTGCTCAAAGGAAAAGTGTTCAACGTAACAAAAGCATGCATCACCTGCACCTCACTTGTCATCTAATTACCTGATTAGGAAAGGCAGGAACATCATCTTGAAGAATGCAAAGTTCATTCATGTAATCTTCTCTGATGATATCAGGCCTGTTCGCAAGCACCTGTAAAAAAAGAAAGGCATAATACATAAATGTGCCCTTTAACTTGGCCTCAGCATCTATGTCCTCCAACTTTAGGTGTGCACAAGTAGGCAATTAAATGAGTTTTCAGAACAGAAGTATAAATGAACAAGTAATTAAGTAAACTAAATGTATTGAAAATTGCTTTTGTCACAGCAGATTTACTAGAATATTGAATAGTTTAGTTGCAGGATGAGTCTTTGTTTAAATAAGTAGTTTAGTTAGATAAGTTTAGTTGAGATAATTTTGAATTCTATTCTGCAGATTTTCTGGTTTAAGTTGGTTATTTAAACCCTCTGTACATAATAAAAATTGAGACACGATTTCAATCACTTTTAGTATTTTTGCTGCTCCGCTATCTTTTGAAAAACCAATAGTGGTATCAGAGATATTCAGATGTTATGTTCGTACAAGAAATATAAGATGACCAGGAAGCATTTAATTTGAACTCAATTCTACCAAAGAGATGTTCTTAATGTTTAGTTGCACATATTGTCAATGCGTCTAGCTCTTCCATACAGTAGACATAACCAGCAGATAAACCTAACACAATAGCTTGCACCTGCTGCATATGTGGCACATTTAGATTCATGACCAGTTCTCTAACTCCGTATGCTATCATATATGAATCTCACTAAGCAGTGGTATCGCTCTGTATATCCTCAATATGTGACCTTTAATTTATATCTGAGAGATGTGTGATGATTTAACAACCTTAATCTATAACGATAATACAACGAAATAGTATTTTCTAATCTATATTTTTCTAACAATCTTGACCCAATCTATTAGTCTTACAACTATGTAGAAATGTCACTAGTCTAAAATCAGGATGCTTAGACAAGTGAAGTAAATTCAGAGCACAAGTCATACATATTCCACTACTATTGACTATATATTGGGGAAAAAAGAAAAGGTACAACTGTCACTAGTATTGCCTATATCTTTGTAAAGAAGAAATGTTCCATTATTCCTCTGCAGTTAAAATTAATGTGTATTCACCAAGCAATATTTATTTCTGCAATGACCCTTAGAAATGCTAAATGTTACAGACCCCCGTTATGGATCTAGTTGGGACGCTGCAAAATAAAATCTCATGTTTTGTTCCTACGACCTATGGTGCTGGTTTGTTAAGAGAGAACCTGCAACCTCTTTAGTTAAAGTACTCAGCAACTGAAATCATTTTTCAGCTTAGATTTCCTGAGACAGAGAGAGTTTAAATACAACTCTTACAAGATAACTACCCCTAGAAACTAGGACACGACATCCTAACATTACTGGAATGAGAAACTGCAAACTAGTACAGAGAAATAAATACTTTAAAAACTGCAATAACAACTAGAAGTACAACTGCAGCAAGTAACTACTACTGCTGTTAACAATTGGAAGACTAAGGAGTATAATGCTAAATGTGTTGGTGGTATCGTAACTCCTATTCTTCCCAAGAAAACAATGACCACTAGCAAACAGGAAACCACACCTCAAATCATGTTGCTGACTCATCCTAAAGCAACTTTCACTGCCCAGCCAATGGGGTGTGAAATGCTTCTTTGGTACACAATTCAGCTATTTATAACATTTCTACAGTCTTCTATATATTCTTGCGCTAACAGTTTGTTTCATCATTAACTGCCATTATACATCTTCTTTGGCTACACATACTAGTACAGAATCATTTTCCAGTTTAAGATTCCATCGTTCACAATTTTCAAGTAGAGCAATACTCGCCCACAAAAAAATATAACAACCAATTGAACTTTTGAAATATGAAAACACCAAACCTGTCCTGCTTTGATGAAAGAAGGTCCTAAGTCACACAACAGCTTCCTCAGCTGCCGAGCACGGAAAGGAACAACTTCTTCGTCACGACCCACCAAATAATCATACACCAGTGTAGTCCAGTAAAGCCCCAAATTCCAAACAATCTCTATTCCTCTACCAACCAAAGAAAAAATCTGTCCCCTTGACTCTAACACCTTGTTTCTCACCTAAAAATCCAAAGTTTGCATCAAAAACACAAATTTCCATTAAACCCACAGAAGAATGGACTTAATTTTCCAATACATCCACAAATATTTTACCAGCAAAATAGCAAATAATAGGTAAGTAATTCACATAAACCACACACAACTTACCAATAGGCCAACAAAAGTTAAAACAAGAACTCAAACAACCGCAGGGATGTTAATCACGTATTACAAAATTCAATTCTCCAATATAAACCCGAAAAAGAAAATCCATAAATTTCCAACAAACCAACAAAATTATCAAAAAACACTCAATTAGTCGCTGGAAATTTGTTCACATATTCTAAACTTCCTAAGCAAAACTAATTTCACACATTAAAAACTTGACTTCTCTACAAATCCAGAAAAATATCAAAGAAAACTAGCAAATAATTATCAAGGTGCTATTCACATACAGATTCTGGTGAATATTTTCGGAAGGTGCTATTCCAACAAACAACAAACAAAAAAACCAAAAACTGGGAAGTAAGTAATTTCTCATACAGATTCTGGTGAATATTTTCGGAAGGGAATGCAAACTCCACGTTCAATATCAAGCTGCTCCAAAGCGCTAGTCCTAGAAATGTCCTTCACTAGCACATCAGTTTTCTCCGACGGATTTTGTACAGTAGAAAGACTACTTACTGCACAAATTCTTGTCGATAAAGATCGATTTTTTTGAACAGTATTGAAGAGTTTCCTTCTGTTTTTGTACTCAATTGATGATGGGGTTATCGAAGAGTACAAACAACTAGTACAAATTCCCTCCATTTTTAAATTTGTCTTCTCAATTCAAGAAGATGAGAAAGCGAAATTGAAGGAGGAGTTTGGGATTAAGAAGAAATTGATTGAAGTTGTTTAAGTTACAGGAAGACATGCAAAGTTGGAAAGTTGTAGCAAAAGGAGATGACCACAAATTTGTGTTGTGTAAATATTTGGTGATCAGAAAGATGGAAGCTCAAGGAACTAGCTGGGAGCTATCTTATAAGTTGTACAGTATGCTTCTGTTTCTTTTTTGACTTTTGTGTGGCTGGAAAAAAGAAAGAAAATTAATTAGAGTTATCTTTAATCTAATAGGGGTATATTCATTTTGGTGTTTTTTAATCTTGAATAGAAAAATTTTATGTTGGGTGAGACACAAGTTTCAATTCTTTTTCTTTTTTAAAAAGTCTACTTAAAAAAATATTTTTTTATTATTAGTGGTATTTGATTCGGGCTAGTTTATCTTGACGATGGAAAAATTAACGCGACATATCTAAGGTGAGGTGTCTTTTTGTGTATGTTATTTGTGCATGATATAGTCCTCGTTGATGAGACTCGAAGGTGAAGTTATGTTAAGTTGGAGGTTTGGAGGCAAATCTTAGAGCCAAAAGGGTGTAAGTTATGTAGAACCAAGATCGAATACTTGGAATGCAAGTTCAGAAAAATTTGAGCTGGTGTAGAAGTAAGGCTTGATACACATACTATTCAAAAAAGGAAAAGTTTCAAGTATGTCAACTTTATTATCTAAGAAAATAAGAGATTGTGATATTATCACATAATGTGTAGGTGCAGAATAGATAAAATGGAGGTTCACATCTAAAGTTCAGTATGATAAGAAGGTGCCACCAAAATATAAATGTAATCTCTACAGAATTGTGGTTATATGGATAATATTGTATGGAGCGCCGTGTTAGATAGTCAAGATCTTTATATTCAAAAGATCAAAGCTGCAAAGATGATTGTCTCACTATTTCTATTGCTCTCATCTTATATTTCCTTATCTACTCTCTTATTTATATTATCACTCTTTAACCTAATTTTACAACAGATTGAGATTAACTGGTATTGTAATCAAGATTTCAACTCATCGTGATCTACCTTGTCATCATTGTGAACAATTATAGGTCTTTTTATCTACCTTTGATTAATGTACTTGGGGGTCGTTTGATTTGAATATAAATTATACTGTGATAAATTATGATGAGTTTAGTTATGCTAGGATTAATTATCCTGACATTAATTTTTTTTGAGTGTTTGGTTTGTTGTACTAAAAACAGAATCCATAGGATATTTCATAAACATAAATTGTTTCTTTCCAAAATACCATTTTATTGAGTTTTTTTAAATATCAATTGTTAGAGCTTTAGTTACTCATTCTTAAAGTAAAACATTTATCATATTTAGCTTAATTATTTTTTTATTTTTTATTTTTTGAATAAGGAGAATTCATTTATAATACAAATGACAATAGAATAATGATAATTTTTCTTAAGATAATTGATAAACTTCCAAAGAAGACGTCATAATCAATTTTGTATGAAAAAAGATTTAACTAATGAGTTAAGTGAAGAGATGCACGGCCATATCTCCAATAGGATTTGCTACAACACTTCGGACAGAAGCATTATGTCCATGTAAAATCTTAAAGGCTCCAATCCTCTTTATATGATCTGAAGACTCATCTGCATCAAACTTTAAAGCCAAATAATACTTATTAGAGGAAGTTCACGAATTAGGCAGTGAGTTATAAGTAGCGCAGATACATTGTGTTACCTTCTAGAGCTGCAGTGTCCTTCCAGAGCTGCAGTAAAACGTGATAAGGGAAGAGGAGCTTTGTCATTTTATAAATTTATCCCATGACAATTTGTAATGGGATTATTATATCGTCCATTAGAAAGAATGACTTATTCCGATAATATTATTAAATTACATTAACTCAATACTTAAAAATAAAAATTTTAGATATTCAAAAACTATACAAAAAGCATTATACATTATAAATTTTTTTCATAATAATATGACAAAATATATATTATAATATTGAGCAAAATTTATATTGGTTAAACTAAAACAACGAAGTACAAAACTTAGCAAGGCTTTGGCCAAGTTAGAAACCAAATGCTTTGGTAGTATTCTCAGTTTTCTGAGTATGAAGGTTAGATATAGTTTTCCTTCATTTTTGTAACTTTAGTTTTGTTTAACTTAATCTATACTTCTTTCATTTTATTTTATGTGATATATTTTTTTAATTCATTTTTAAAAAAAATATTATTTCACTATTTAATTTTAAAAAATTTTACTTTATCCTTAATTGATTTATAATTATACAAATATTTATAAAATTATTTTATTTACAGTTTGAAAAAAACTTTTCTTTTTTTTTTTTTAGAAAAAATCATATCAAATTAAATGATATCGAAAAAAGAAGTACTTGATATGCTTAAAATGATAAACTTAAAAGAATATGTCTTGTTATGTTTTATGTATTTTTAATTCAAAATAATAATTTTTTAATGTCAAATCAAAATAAGATGCGGTTAGTATTTATATTTATGAAAAAATGGTCAAAATTAATTTTGAACTATACGAAATAAATTACTTATACCTTCTGTTATATTTTGGGATCAAAATGCCTTTGTCGTTATCCCAAGAGATCATAAATAGTCCCAAGAGTTGAACAACCTAAATTTTTAGTGATGTGACAAGTCACATGGAACTAGTCCCTGCACCTAACATTTTTAACGGCGATGAAAATTGTCACAAAATCTCAAAATATTATCACTAAAGGGTTTCAATAATTTTTATTGAGATATAGCCACTAATTTTTAGTAGCAACTAAAAGTTGCCTCTAAAACCTATTTTTTAAGCAAAAAAGTGATAATTAATTGTTGATTATAATCAGATTTTCTAAAATTAATATAAAAAACATCCAATATCATTATGAATGATATATTGTCTAGTAGGTGATTTGAGCTCAAAAATAATTTAAATACTTTGTGTAATACTATTTGATGTTTTAAATATTAATTTAGAAAATTAGATTATGAATTAAAAATTAATTATCATAATTTTTTGATTGAAAATTTAGTCGCCGCAAAAAATTAGTGATCATTGCTAGACAAAAATTAGTGAAAACCTTTAGTGACAATATTTTAAAATTTTGTGGTAATTATCATCGCTGCAAAAAGTCCATGTGTAATAAATCCTAATTGACAACAGTCAGATGGATAATTAGTTTCATGTGATTTGCCATATCAATAAAAATTTGGAGTATTAATTCATGTAAGGTATTTGTGATCTCTCTAAAATAACGATAAATATAACATAAGATATAAGTAGTCTATTTTGTCTAAAAGTAATTTTTTTATTATAAACATATTTGTATTATAGTAAATGTCTATTATGTGAATTCCTTTAAGAGTTAGAAATCCTACTTGAAAATTAAATCAATTTTTTACTAGGGAAACTAAGTCAGCCTTTTACTTGAAAACCAAATTAGTTTTTTCTCTATAAATATAAGGGTTTTCTTAAGAGGAATAAGAAATTTTCTCTCTTCTCCCCTACTTTATTTTTTGTATGATTTTATACTTTCATAACAATTATCAACACGAGATCTACCGTCTTAAAGAATGAAGACTAACATATTGACTATTTATTTATTTTATCTTTATTGATATGACTAACCTTGAGAAACTTGAGTTATTTGCCCTTCGTTGTTTGGACAAGAACTACCCTTCATGGATTTTGAATGTTATGTGTCTTGGAGACACCTTTAAGAATGAAAAAAAAGCATTAAAATAAGACTGTGCTAAAACGATGATATTTTTGCATCATCATCTTGATGAAATTTGAAAATATGAATATTTCACATTCAAGGATCCACTTATTTTGTGAAAAAGGCTAAAAGAAAAATATGACCACTTGAAGATAATCAAACATCCAAAAGCATAATAATAAGTTGTTGGGTTCAAGGCTCATTGATTTATGGCGTAAGATATCTTTATATGGATAATAATTGGTTCAAGTCCCAATGCACCATATTTATGATATAATATGACTAAAGCAAAATAATATACTTTTGGTAAAAGTCATAAAATGTATTCCACTGAAATACTCTATTCCTTCAAGTGAATGTAGTAGCAGTGCATAATGCCTGAAAGAAGACAAGTAATTAAATAATGCATGCAAACATGGAATGAGTCACTAAACTATCAGAAATTGATATGTCAAGGTGATTATGTTCCATTCATAAGAATGAGAACTTTTGATAATGATTTGAATTAAAGAAAATTCAAACGAATATCCATTAAAGAACCTAAAGATTCTTTTAAATGGTAAATTTTCTTACTGCTTATTATCAAGGCAAGTTGATTGTGAGACCACCATCAACGAAAGTTGAGTTTGAGTCTCCTTCGTTTTGGGAACATATACATGGGGATATTTGTGAGCCTATTAAACCAACTAATTGGGACGTTTAGATATTTTATGGTACTAATAAATGTTTTATCTAAATGATCTCATGTGTGTCTATTGTCATCTCATAATTTGGCATTTGTAAAATTATTGGCACAAATAATATGATTGCTGACACAATTTCTTGATAATCAGATTAAGTCCATTCGCCTTGATAATACTATAGAGTTTTCATCCTAAGCATTTAATGACTATTGTTTATCCATTAGGATAAGAGTTGAATATCCTACTGCTCATGTTCATACTCAAAATGGTCTTGCTAAGTCATTAATTAAACGTTTGCAATTGATAACAAGATCATTGCTTATAAAACTAGATTGCCCACTTCTGTATGGGGACATGCAATTATGCATGTTGCAATATTTATTCATCTCAAATAGACAAATTATCATAAGCATTCTCTATTGCAACTGTTTTTAGGTCAAAAACCTAATATATCCCATCTAAGTATTTTTGAATGTGTTTGTATATGTGCCTGTGGCACTACACATCACACAAAAATGAGATCCCAAGGAAGATTAGAAATATATGTTGGGTTTGAATTACCCTTCATTATTTGGTATCTTGAACTATTAACTAGAGATATGTTCAATTCTCGATTTACAGATTGTCGATTTGATGAGACATTTTTTCCCAAATTAGGAGGAGAAGATAATAATATCAAAAGAGAAATTTCTGAAAAAAATCATCATTGTCTCATCTTGATTCATGTGCTTTTACTTGTGAGCAAAAAGTATAAAAGATTATTCATATGCAAAAATTATAAATCAAATGTCAGATGCATTTACAGATTGAAAAAGAATCATGACTCACCTATAGGAGAAGTAGAGTAGTTGAGAAGAAATAAAGTTAAAATTTACTCCCAGAGTAACAACAACAACATTACCCCAATGCCTCAAAGGCTCCCGCCCATTGTGGGGTAAGGGGGGGTCGGATGTACGTAGCTTGATCCCTATGTTTAAAAATATAGCACGACTGTTTTTGGATGACCCATGATGAGCGTCGAAAATTGCATTGACTAACTGCTACTTCACAATTGAAAGAATCACACACAGTTTAAAGAACCATTTTGCTTTATTTCATCATACCTCAAAATCAAAATATGAAAATTGTCCATGTAATAATAAATCAAAAATTTATTATAGCAAAAGACACATATCATGATAAACATGGAGTTTACTCATTAGATATATACTGAAGAAATAAAAGATTCTTTAAGATTATTTATTCCATAATAAGTTGATTGGATAAATTGTGTTGGGAATGAATTCCCTGAATTCTGAAAGTATGAAAGGTGAATATAGGCTCAGTCACCATCATGTGATATTATAAATGGATTCATCAATAAGATAATTGTATGTGCATTTATTGTCAACTTGAAGTTTGACATTTGCAAAATTATTTTTGCAAGATAATTGAGTTAAGAAAACAACTTTCAAAATACGTAATCAAGATAATTTATCTTGATAATATTGATAAATATCCAAGTTGGTTGACATTAAATGCCTTAAACAAATGATCAATCATTGCTTTTGAGAACAAATCTTCATGATTTGAAATATGACAAGTTATAGACAAAAACATGCATCAGACTATTACATTATGATCAATTTTTCCCTCAATTGATATATGGTCAGAGATTATACAATTTTATCTAATAATTTTGACATGTGATATATAATTAATAAATATATCATGATGAATAAAAGATGAATTCTCCAAGATAGATTAAAATATATGTTAGCCTGCCTAATATAAGGTGGAGAAAATAAGAAACTAAGAGTTGAAATACTCTTATTTTGAATGTCCCTGAAGGACAGAGTCTATGATATGCATGGAACATGCAATTGATCCCAAATTTGATAATTTTTGAAAAAAAAGGAGCAAATGATCAAAATGATTATAATTAAGAGGTAATGTGCTCTTGAAAAGCTTATAACATAACACTTCATGAAACCTTATGAGAGGGGTAGCTACGTAAAAATAATGAAGTGATGAGATCTTAACAAGTTATGTTGCATTGCAAACCGACAGAAAAAAATAGTTTATCGATGATATCTTTAATACAATAACGCAATATTGTAAAGGATTATGAGAATCTAATTGTCCGATATATTAAAGCATGCTCTAATTATCAAGTGGAATGATGCACCTTGGTAAGCGTAAAAACACTAGAAAACATAATGCATTTAATATTGAATATTGTCATTGGACAAAATTAATATGAATGTTTTTGAAGGATTTAAAATGCATGAAACATTTAAGTTCTTGAAAAACTTGTTTATAATCCTCATATTGATTAAAATTAATCAAGAATCTTTCAATTGTTATGCAAGTTGATAACTTGAATTGAAACTCTTGAAGAGTTTTCAAGAGATAGTAGATTGTTTGCTTAAAGAAGTTGAAGTGAGAAACTTGCAAAATTCTTTGATCCTAAAATGAGAGATTCATAAAAAGAGATGGAACAAAGCACATTTCACTAAAAGTTTTCTAAACATTTGAACTCTAAAAAAATAGTGATATAAATGTGCAATAGATTCGTTCGAGCGACAAATATGGTTGATTTGTTCACCAAATCTCTACCAATTGCAACTTTCAAAAAGATGGTACACAAGATTAAGATGTGAAGATTCAAGTTTTTGGATTGATATTCTCATTAGGAAGAGTCAATATGCAATGTACTCTTTTTTCTTTACAAAGTTTTGTCCCATTGGATTAAAAAATTTTTCTATCAAATTTTATCTAATAAAATTTTAACGAGCCATATAATCTATCAAATAAATATTCAAGGAAGAGTATTATAAATATTTTTGTATTATAGTAAATATCTATTATATAAATTTCTTTAAAAGTTAAAAATTTTACTTGAATATCAATTCAAATTATTACTTGAAAATCAAGTCAACTTTTTTAAAAACCAAATCAGTTTTTTCTCGGTAATTCTCCCTTTCTTTTATTTTTTTTGTTGTATTATTTTATACTTTCATAACAATTTTGATCCTTTGGTTATATTTATCAATCTGTGTGAGCAAGTATACTCTCGTTGCCCATTCTTCTATTTCTGATCACTACTCCTCGCTTTTCGGGGACGGAAGTCGTTGCACTTGGCTTCCACCGGATATCGGCAAATTCACTGACGTTGAAGTTTCCCGTCGCGCTCTCCGATTCCACGACGATGAAGCTCTCGTTTTCTCTCTCATCAAAGCCATCTTCAAACCTGAAGAAGCATCCGTCTTCTCAGACCTTCTCCGGCGATGATCCCCGCAGCTCCTCCAACCCCATCGAAAAAGAGTACGTCACGGAATTCGACCCTTCCAAAGCTGCGTCTGGGTCCACCAAAGACACACTCATAATACCTCCAAAACAGAACGAATGGCGCCCCATCAAACGGATGAAAAATCTCGAAGTCCCTCTCCAAGTGGATTCCTCTGCTGCCGATCAGCCACTCCAATTCGAACTTGATTCTGGCGCTTCTGTCGAACCGTCGTTAGATGGAATGTCTTACGGCCTCAACGTCCGCCAATCAGAAAACGGTAATCTAAATCTCGATCCTAACCCTAACCCTAACCCTAAACAGATGATTGATCCGATGTTGCATAGGTTTAAGGAAGATTTGAAGAGGCTGCCAGAGCATAACGGGATTGATGAATACACTGATATGCCAGTGGAGGGATATGGGGCTGCTTTGTTGAAGGGTTATGGGTGGGTTGAAGGCAGAGGGATAGGTAGAAACGCAAAAGAGGATGTTAAAGTTGTTGAGTATAAAAGGTGGACAGCTAAAGAAGGGATTGGATTCATACCTGAAGTACCAAAATCTAGCAGTAAGGGTGAAGGAGCTGGTAAACCGGCTAAAAGAAAGGGTGAAGAAGGTGTTAAAGTTGATCATAGAGATGGTAATGTTGAGAAGATGGACAGAGAAAAGGGAGAGAAAGGATTATATGTTGGGAAGGAAGTGAGGGTAGTGAGAGGAAAGGAAATGGGGATGAAAGGAAGAATTTTGGAGGTGAAAAGCAGTAGGGATTGGGTGATCTTAAAGCTTACGGAACAAGACAAAGAGGTGAAGCTTCAGGCACGAGACTTGGCTGAATTGGGTTCGGTGCAGGAGGAGAGGTGTTTGAAGAAGCTGTTAGAATTGAAGATTAAAGAAGAAAAGAGTAATCTTGAAGGTGTTAGGAAACAGTCATCTGGAGGTAGAAGTAGAGACGAACCAACGACGAGAAGGAAAAAAGAAAGCAGAAGAAGTAGAGATGAAGTATCTTGGCTTGCTAGTCACATTAGAGTTAGGATTATATGTAAGGATTTGAAAAAGGGAAGATTATATCTAAAGAAAGGGGAAATTATGGATGTGGTTGGACCTACAAGTTGTGATATATGTATGGATGAAACTAGGGAGTTGATACAAGGAGTGGATCAGGAATTGCTTGAGACAGCTCTTCCAAAGCGTGGTGGTCCTGTTCTTGTTCTGTATGGTAGGCACAAAGGTGTGTATGGCCACTTGGTTGAGAAGGATAGTGAGAGTGAGACTGGAATTGTCCGAGATGCTGATTCAAAGGAGTTACTCAAAGTGCGACTTGAACAAATTGCTGAGTATCTTGGAGATCCGAGCTATATTGGTTATTGATCCCAGTCCTAGTGATTTGAATTTGGCATTGAAGTGATAAGGAATTACTATTCAATCAAAGGTATTGAAAATGTTACTTCCTTGGCCTCCCTTGTTATTTTTTCATACATTATCTTTTCTTTCTGATTCATGTAAGTACTTTGAAGGTTGTGTTTTTGTAATTTTGATGCATGTATAAGTACCGTGCTAATGGTTTTCCTGTTAAGAACTTTTAGTTATTAATTCAGTCATTTCATTTTTTTCTCCTCTTTAAAGCAGTGTCAGATCTTCTCTGTCTTTTTTAGATTAAGTAAAAGTATCATTGCTAGCGTCAAGTAGATACAAATATATCTTCTCTGTTTCTTCTAATCTATTGCCTTAAATTTAATCAACTTTGATTATAGCAATTCTTGAACCTAGCTTCAGTCAAGTTCGGTTGTTTCTTTAGTGTAACAATTGATGCACAAGTTTGTTCAAAAGTTTATTAACCAGTTGGACACTTAAAACAGTCCACAGAGATAGAGTTGGATTTGATAGTGGTAGGCTGATAGCACTATAGATCTCCTAGCTCTTCTTATTGTATGGGGAGTCACTGACTGCAGCAATGGTAATTTGTCCCCAGATTTTGCAATAAAATTGTAGAGAAAAGTGGAGAGGAAAAAAGGTATCTCCTATACTAGAATTTTCATAAGAATGTAACCCTTTGGGTTGGGTCAGATTATTTGACTGGAGACTTCTCCAATAGAGTTCTCAAGTTCAAAATCCTTTGCCTGCAACAATAGGGAGTTGGTCTTCTAGGTTGAGCTTTGTGCGGTGTACATCTCTTGTGTGGTTTGCGAGCTATTGCACCAGAAGTGCGATATACCTCTCCTATGTGGTAACGGGACTTGGGATATGTGCACTGATGTGTTGATTCTTGATTGACTATCCTGTGGTATGGTTTAGAGACAATATTCTGAGAAGCTTTGCGTTTAATTACTAGAAGGAAAGTATCACATTACTAATTAATAAAGCATCCGAGAAAGTGAAAGAAGTAGTTTGAACTTTGAAGCCCTAGCAATTGTATTGCACAACACAGCCAGAATACATTCTGGAGATCAGTAGGGTCTTCCATTTATACTCGGGTTCTTGAGTTTGTTTTTGTATGCTTGATATGTAATGCACTTAGATCAGTAGGATCTTCCATTTATATTTGGGTTCTTGAGTTTGTGTTGGTATGCTTGATATGTAGGTATTCAAGTGATTATGGGGAAAAAATGGAGTTCATACTTTGGGTCAGAATTGATTTACTAATTAGTAAAGTAAGGATGTTATACAGAACAAGGTGCGAATGGTCTCCCTGATGGACAAGATGATGGAAATGAGACTGAGATGGTTTAGGCATGTAAGAGGCGGTGTGTGGATGCACTAGTAACGAGGTGTTAGAGGTTGGCTATAACAGGTTTAGGAGAGGTAGCGGTAGGTCAAAGAAAATGAGGGGAGATGAGTGGACCAAACATGACGTATCTTCAGCTTGCTGAGACATGATTCTAGATAGGAGCTTTGGAAGTTGATGATTAAGGTAGAAGTGGAGTAGGTAGCTGAGTGTTGATATGTGGGAGAGGCAGGAGGCTAGTCTCCTCTTATCCTATTTAGTAGCATTATTTTGTATTCGCATGGAATCTTACTCTTTAATTTTACTATTACCTGTTGCTTCATTTACTTTGTTTATCTTGCTTTTTTGTTGTTATTTTGCTTTCAATCCTACCTGATTACATTTCTTTGAGCTGATGGTCTAGTGGAATCACAAAGGTAGGCAAAGTTAGAAATTTTATCAAGGGTGTCCAAGATGTACTATGTGTATGAAAAATAGTTTTTGACTGATATATTTTGTACAATTTTTTATATATATTGGCTCCATGGTGGGATTGCACGGGATATGTTGTTGTAAAGTGAGGATGTACTACTAATCCAGGAGAGTAACATGATTATGCCTCTCATGTAGTCTTCCAAGTATTTCCAAGGGGATCTTGCCTCGAGTAGATCTAAACACATTGGGCATCTACGTAGCTGATAGTATTGTATGGTCATAATTATCTTCACTAACCAAAATATACTTGCATTTGAAATTGCTACTGTAGTATGCTTTTCTGAAAGCCACTAGGATTAAGCTTCTTGGTCTCTTGGATGTATCTGTGATATAATTTTCATGCAAGTTTACGAAGCTTGTGATGGGACTGTGCAGGAAACGCTGGATCATGAGGGTGCTGTTCATGAAGTCACATTTGCTGAAGAAGACTCCTGTGTTGCTTATACATGTATTAGCTCATCTTGATTGTACATTTGGTAACTGCCTGAATTTTCTTTGAGTATGCAAAGGATCTAATCTTTACTCCTGGAAGTGTTGCAATGAGAAGCATTTTTTAAGCCGCAAACACCTATGTACCAGCTAATTGTTTCCTAGCAGGTGAAGATTTGGGATATAGTCCAACTATTTGTATAACTGAGAAATGGTAGAGTACATCAGTGGGCAGTATAACATAATGGAAATTTTTGAAAAATTGTGGGATGAACTAGGAGGCTCTTTTTCAACCTCCATAAATACATTAAACTTCATAAGATATTATGAAACTAATGCCCTTCATTTAGCTGTTCCAAAAACGATCATGCAGCTACATGAGAATTCAGAAGTCCAAACTTCCGCACTGCTTGCTTTGTAAACCTTGTGTTCCATTAGCTTGTTTCATATTCGTACTGCGTTTGCCATTGATCCCCCGACTTCCAATGCCTAATTTTGGTAAACCACGATTGAGGCCCTCGAGCAAGACACATGCTTTGCACCATTTCTGCATATTTACACGAGAAACGGATCAGTCAATTAAATGCAAGTACTAACAATTAGCCTATTCAGTACAATAAGTTACTAGTAAGAACAAACGTAACAATTCTTTCAGGAGAAACTTTAGCCAGTCAAGATTGCTATTACGATGGATCATAGTACAATGACAGCGCTAACATCTTGAGGAAGTAATAAGTAGTTAACCAGTAAAGCATACTGATCCGCTGAACAAATTATACTTCAAGAAAGATGGTAGAACTCTCAAGTATTGCAAATAGTAAGGCAGTAGAAGAGTCATCTTTTACCTGGCTGGATATATAACCACATCTTTCACAAATTCCTTGTTCTGGCATTTTTGTAGAGGTGGAGATCTGAAAGTCTTCACCTGATCTGATAATATCGAGAATGGCTCTTGGTCTGTCATCATGATAAATTGTTACTTGTCAAAAACAAAAGCAACTTGCAACAAATATTTATAGTTACGACATATTTCAACTGGGAACTACCTCATTCTTTCTAAATCTTTAATGAACTCACGAGCAAAGCCACGGTAAGCATTAGGGGAATATATACCTGCATTTTCATACAGCTAACTTTTTAGGATGATACACAAGGATATGACATAAAGCCAAAACAAATTAGCAAAGACAATTTCAGTGTTAGATCATATGGTATCAACACAATAAAGGAAACAAGCACTCACTCTAGACAAGTATATTGAAGATCTGTTTGATACGTGCAATGGAGTGGAAGCCTAATAACATTGATTGCTCAGACCTTCAGAATATCTATCTAGTAATGTCCCATAACCAGGAATAAAAAGTAAAACCCTAATAGATAGATGCGGCTAAGGCCTGGCATTGGTAAAATTCAAATATTTTAACTTTATCTGTTGAAAGAAAAATCAAATACAATATAGACGTTATATGTTTGTCATATAAAAAAAACTATTTTTTGAGAAGTCATACCAAAAAAATGATTACTGATAGATGATCATGTAATGTTGTTTAAGTGCAAGAATGATGCATAATGGAGGCAGTTGCAGATTAAAGACATCCAAAGTACTACTTTCTGTGTCCCATTTTAGTTGGTTAGGTTAGCACTTGCAAAACTTAAAAGAGTAAAATAGTGTGGATATACTGTTGGTCGAATATCACGTCAATTATGAAATAATACAAGGTAGTATAGGTCTATATTGTTGGATCTTAGTCTAGGTCAATCAGAGTAGGATGGAAGGAGTACTTGAGTAGTTCATAATGCTGCTATTACATATATTCTAGACAACTTATATTTGAAGTGTATTTTTGCAATGGATTTTTATATGGCATACGACTATCATGATGTTCAACAAAGGCATATAGAATGAGCAGATGGTTAGCCATAAGTCAGCAAGAAACCTTTGCTTTTGGGGATTATTCTCTTCAAAAGTACAATACTTGGATCAGGATGGAGCATGAAGACGGCAATTTTAGTCACTTTCAACCTTGATCTATTTTCTGATGTATACAACTAGAAGCGGATTTAAGGTTCTTGTTCATGTATTCCAGATAATTTCTCTACCCAGCCTTCTACATTGAATTGAAATATTATTTCCTTTTAGATATCAAGAGAAAATCTTAATATTGAACTATTTTAAGATATAGCAATTTTAACATGTTCATATCATCTCATACCCCACCTCTTTCACAATACCTGGGCCTCTTTCCATTGTAATGGGAGGAAAGAGAGGGAGAGATTAAAGTGGACAGACATGAAACAACACACATTAAAGTGCTTCAACAAAGAAAATGTAAACACTAACAGCAAATAAAGAGGACCAGAAATCCTATTACTAGTACTAGAACTGAAAGTTGAAGGAAAGAAAACATGCTTACATTCTGTAGAGAAGTAGTCCAGCTTTTTAAAATATGCATACGTAACAGCAAGTTAAGGCAGCACAGTCATAAGTGATCACGTCAGAAAGCTATGATTCCACCAAGGAAGATGCAGTCCCTTGCGGTATAAGGGGCTACCCAATTAAAACTATCTAAGAAAAGGATATATGACAATTTCCTTCTCATATGTGTATTTGAAGGGTTTGCATCTCGGTATTGGCCCATCTTCTCCAGTAATTATAGATGTGCATCTACTCAATCTGGTTTGTTAGCAGTACAAAACCTGTCAATAATTTGGGGACGAAGAAGAATAGAATCATACAAACAACAACATACCTAGTGGCATCCCACAAGTAGGGTCTGGGGAAGAATAGCATCATACAAGAGAACTAAACAAGTAATTTTTACCTTGCAATATCACCTCGTAAAATATTTAAAAGGACTGTTTCAGCAATATCATCTGCATTATGTCCGGTAACAAGCTTGTCTACCTTTAGCAATGCAGCACCTCGATCAAGGGCCTGACAAAACAAAACATCAATATGATATCTATATTAGCAGTTCAAAGAAGTATCATGCAACTTCAACTGCAACTGCTAGTGGAAAAGAAAGGATTCCAAACATATTTACTACAAGAAGAATGCAAAGAAAGAGGCTTCAAAAGACTGGGCTAAGCTTGGTCGTTCTCATAGCAAGAAACAGAAAATTATGTCAGCCACAGAGTAGAGTTCCCAAAATATGTCAAAAGCTATTTTATACTCTTGCATACAACTTTTGTGCAACAACATATAATACACATAGAATTGCTGGAAAGGTGCAAATTGTGTGCCAGATGTTGGAGACATTTATGCAAAATATAATCCTCAAACCCAAAGGCAAGTGTGTTGAATTACCTGCCGACGGAAAACACCACAAAATGTGCAGTTGTTCTTCAAGCCTATCAATTTCACTATTTCATCCATTGTCCACCCAAACAATTCACTGTAGGAAACTACTTTTAAAGGAAGTCCATACTGCAAGGAGAAGATAGCAATGACACGGTTATAATAAATTGAGAAGATATAGAGGTAAAATTTGCAAGTTAAAAAATCAAATTCATCAAGTGTAGAAACTATAGATGCCGTAAAGCCACTGTAACACGTGGAAAATGACAACTACAGATGCTAAAGTGACAGTCAAGTAACCCCTGAAAATTCTAACAGAAGAAAGCGATCATGAGAGGAGAAAAAGCTATAGTCGAAGAACAAAGAGATATTGGTGGAAAATAAGAGCTTCAATTTAGAACAAACAACTTCTCTGCCTCAATCCTAAGTTACTTATGTTCGACTATATGAACCCTCACTATCATTTTCTAGTATTAGATCTTCTCTTACAATTTTTGAAAAATAATTCTGGTGTCCGGGTCAACTTCCTTGCACCTCAATTAATTCCATGAGGTACTAGCTACCTCTCAACACCACAGGTACCGAGTAACTATTAAAAAGTTAAAAGCCAAAAGTTGGGAATACCCAATTTTTGGTTTTGGTTCTTTTGGGTATTTTTAAAACTTCCTAAACACTTTTTGAGTTACCCAAACACTTACAAAACTACAACAAGAGCTTAAAAGCCACTAAAATAAGCCAATCCAAACACTCACTAAGCCATAATACCAACTAGTTAGTATCCTCAATGTCATTTAGAGGGAAATAACGAGAGAATAAAACATCCCGAGGAGGATGTTTTCAATTTTCACTCAGTAATCGCTCAATGCTATGCCCTGGAGGTGATATGAAATAGCAGCCCTCAAAAGCATTGTACACCAGCCCATGCAGATGGATAAATTTAATGCAATTTTAGTAAAGAAATGGATTATGTATATCTTGACAAGTTCTGGAGTTCAGATATTTAGTTGCGATCATAAAAAATATAATTCCATAAGCCAGGGAACATTTGCAAATAACAAGTTCCTATAACATCACTGAATCTGCAAATAGAAAAGAGTCACGATAAGCTATTTTTGCATTGCCTCGTCTGTGACCACACCAGACAACATTCTTGCGCTTGCTACATTGGATGAGATGGTTCAAACTGAGATGCTGGTAAGGAAAGAGAGGTAAAGCTTTGGGATTTTTCTGCTGTTTGAAAATAATATAGGAAGTATGGTCGTACTCCAAACACCTGTACAGATGGTATTTGCAAATAAACTTGTCCAAGAAAAGATGGGTTGATTGGACTAGTTTAGGCACTATGGTTTACACAAGACAAGGTTCCATTCCTCTTCTCCATCAAAGTATTGTAGCAACTAGCACCAGAGGACACTGAATCATTAGTTGATGTGATAGGTTCTTGTGAAGCAGTAGTTCTACGCAGGGTTGGTTTTTTTTAATAATAGACAGCACTATTATGATGCAGATTTAATACACACACACACGCACGTTACCAGTG
>JAOTQJ010000102.1:17728081-17738421 GCA_025642045.1 Solanum sejunctum
CAAGGGTTGAACAGAATGCACAAAGGAAACAATGAGTGTGACCCTATGATTCTGAACATCATCACAGAATAACTCAAGAGGCCAGTTATACATCAAAGCTGAAATCTGAAACAGAAACAAAAGACTAAGACAACACCGACTCATGGACTTGAGACCATTTTTACTGGGGAATACTTAAATGTACCAAAACTTCACCTTTAAAACTTAAAAGAAGGCAGCAAATAAGACTTTGGAACATCACTCAGTGGGGAAAACCTGAAATCGACCAGACAGAACATGACTCGGATGGAAAACATAAATGAAGCACTGAATGTGATTCTATGACCTGGAAAACGCATTAATCGATTAACAGTAAAGCACCACAACAATTTAACCAGGGAAAGCTTAAAGGCATCTAGAACACAACATTCGTTGAAACACGAACTGCAGCTAATTCGAAATAACATCGCAACATAACCCCAGAAACGTCTTAACGACCAAACGACAAGACCCAGACATCTACTCGTCACAATATAGCGAGCTATATTAAAAGTGACCAATTTAAAATTGACCAATTTAATTGTAATTTTAGTCAATTCAAGGTGGGGATTTAAAATTGACCAATTTAATTGTAATTTTGTCAACTAAAATTAATCAAATTGAACTCGATTGACTAATTTGACTACACGATGAATTATATAAATTAATTAAAGAGTTTTTAATATTATCAACTTGAAATAATTAAGAATAATAACTCCTAAAATAAAAAAAAAATTATTTGAGAAAATATCTTTTGCATTTTCAAAAGCTAATTATTTCAAATTGTTAAAACAAAAAGTTCGATAATTGATTTATACCATGAAGGATAAAAATTGAATGTCAACAGCGTGAATTCGATGTCCACATCTATATTATATTAATAGGAGGGGATGCATTCTCCTCATTAAGCCACATGTCATTCTATTACTTTGCCATTTGTAAATAGTTAGCTAACTAAAATTTAAATTTTAAATTTTGTGCTAATAATAATTTGGATAACAATTATAATTTGAAAAATAATTAATTTAAATTTTTTTATCAGATTTTTTTTTTATCACAAACATGTAAACAATAAAAAACATATTTTTTTTCAGATCCTCTATTATAGTATAACAACTAAATTGCAAATTAGATTTTTGACCTTTATATTTTTTTAAAAATAATATTTATTCAAATTAATACAATAACTTGTTGCATCAACCAGTTTCAATGTATAAAGAATAAATAACTATAACTCTTATAAATTAAAAAGCAAACCCCCCACTATTTTGCAGGTATAAACTTTCTTTTTTTAAAAAAAAAAATATTTTTTTTAAATATTACTTTTTTCAAACTAAAAAACCAACCCACGCAATGCTATAAAAAATAACTCACGTAATTGGTAAAAAAAATAAATAACCGCAACACTATAAAGTATTTTTTTTTTTTAAAAAAAATAAATTTAAAGTGGTTAATTATTAAAAGTGCTCTATCCCTCATCTCTATATTGGTTAATTATTAAAAGTGCTCTATCCCTCATCTCTATATATACAAAGATACATTCAAAAAATTAATGAATCTCTTCTCCTTTAATTGTGTAATATTATTTTTTGACTTTTTTCTCATTATGCTTATATCTTCATCTTTATTTTTAGGTGAATATGTAGAATATTTAGTGGCTAATCGAAAAACATTTGAATATATTTATAGAGAAAGAATGAAGAAAGTCCAAAAAAAAATGAAGAACGATGTCTATTGAAGTGATCACAGGATGAAATAAACAAAGGCAGAGTAATTAATCTTGAAAAGAACCACAAAATGCAAAATCCTTGTGTTGCAAATGAAAATTCCATTTTCAAGTGCTTGACGCAAAGCATTAATTCTTAATGTGACATTTTATTTAGTTTCAATGAGGAATTTTGTGATTTGAGTTGAGCAATATTTTTGAATTCTTAAAAAAGCATGTATAATGATATGTCTCATATAATGTATTGTTAAGATTATGTATTGTCAGTACTCGAGTATAATTTATTAATTTTTGATATTCAAACTATTTCGTGGTAATATTCTCATTAAATTTATAGATGACAAATAACAAAATTTAATTACTGCCTAAATTATGTATTAAGAATTGAAACTAAATTAAGCTATTATTACTATTTTTTATTTTATTTATTTTATAGTATATATTTTACATATTTGTCGAATAATATATTTGGATATCTTCCTAAGAAATAAATCTGAAAGATAAAATTTTTAAAAATAAAAAATAAAATTACGAACACATACATAAAAAAACTGAAAAGCAGCTATGTTAATATATTTATTTAAGTCAAAAAATAAAAATAATAAATAAATTAACACCACAATAATCTCTTGCACGTTTCTATCCCCATTACCCATTTTAAAATTAAATTCTCATTTTTAAAAATTGCTTAAAACATCACGTGCATTTAGAATTTTTCCTATAATAAAAAATAATACTATTAAGTTCTTTTTTTTTTTAAATTACAAAATAAAGAATAAGTGTATGCCAATAAATAGAGAGTTCAAAAACTTCTCATTACTAAACAAATGAATTTTTTAAAATTAAAATTTTACGAATTAAAAAGTTAAATTTTTTTTAAAAATAATTTATCTTTATTTTTCCTAAAAAAATGTGTATCCATGTAAATAGAAATTTATACAACTTTCCATTAAATTCCTATTAATTACTCTGTCATTGAAATCATTTTTATTTTCTCAAATTAATTTTTATTCTAACGATTAATCAGATAACTTATTCATTGTTATTAAATTATTATAAAACTGAATGACAACAAATTAAATTTTAAAAAAGTTATTTTAATATTGATTTCCAAAAAAATTAAATAATAAATATGATGTTTAAAAAAATGAATACATATTATGTCTCTATTTAAAACGTTGATAAGAATTAATTATGAAATACTTACAATTTAATATATTTTTTTTAAAATATGAATTTTTAAAAAATACAAGAAAACATAGTTATTATTTTTTTATTTTGAGACTTATTGCTTAAAAATTAAATAATAAATGTTATATTTAAAAAAAATGCACCCAACTATTTTCTGTAGACGAATTTATCTTTTAATTAAAATAATCAACGTATATCTAATTAAATAGGAGTTTTACAACTTCCCATAAAACTTCTACTTATAAATAAACTTAAAAAGTTTTAAGTTAAAAATAATTTCTTAAAAAGATATAAATACTAAATAAATTGTTACGTTAACATATGAATTAATTTTATAAGTATCCAAGTAACTATTTTTTATTTGTTTTAATTTTCTCATATTAAAATTTTAATTTGATAGTTACTTAGATAACTTTGTTATTACTCTTAAAACAAAACAAAACAAAAAACTAAATGACAACCAAATTAAAATTAAAAATACTAATTTAAAAAAAATATATGGATACATCTTTTTTCCTACTTTTACACATTGCTAAGAATTAATTACAAATTAACCTTTTTAAAAAGAAAAACGTGTCCAAATAAGTAGGAGTTATAAAAGTTCCCATAATAGTCCTACTAGCCATGAATTGTGGAACTACAAGAAATTTGTGGATTTTAATTTTATTTTTATTAAAATTTATCATCAAAAAATACATTAATGAATATATGTCAAGCCAATTGAATTTTAAAAAAATACTATAAAAATAAACATTAAAAAATATGCAATATTGTATCATTTAAAACAAAAAATTTCAACGGAACAAAATAAATAATTATTATAACAATAGTTAAAAATTAAATCAATTAAAAAGATAAAGATGACAATACCAAGTCTAAACTATCTCTAAAATTTCTCAACCACTTCCTGAACTTTCTCTCTCTTCAAACGTAAATATATCATGCAGTAAATAAAGTAACTCAAGTTCTTTGAAAAATTATTTTATTAATAATCACATCACAACTTACAGTAGATATTTTTATTTTTAAAGAAAAAAAAGGTATTGGTAGAATATTGAATTTTTTTCTATTTATTTTAGAAAGTAAAATAATTTTATTGATACTAAATTTCTCTATAAAACATAAATTATAATATGAAATTTTGAAAAAAATATCCAACCCAATGCCTAATATAACACTCGGCAAATTTTTAAAAAATTAATTATCATTTTTTAATTTTAAAATTGAAAAGTATACATTTTTATCGAAACAATGGGTAGTTTTAAAGAAAAGTAAATTACTATACTAACTTAAAAAGACCAACCATTAAAGCTTAAATAATTAAAAAAAATATTTTAAAAATTGTCAGTTTAATCTTTTTTTTAAAAGTACTGCTTTGTTTTTAAAAAAATTATATTCAATTTATTTATATGCAATTAATGACTATATGTGATTGCAATTATTTTTTGAATCATGAATAATAATATGAACAACAATAAGGAATTGTAAGGAGTATTGTAGAATAAATTTTATTAAACAAATTGACAAATTTTTATACACATAAATTGATTATTTTTACTAAATTTATTTGAATAAATATACACTTTATTTATATTTTAATACATACAAATTATTATCAAAGAACGAAGTACTTCATCTTTGATATATTCTCTATCTTTAAATTTATCTTTATTTCTCCAAAAATAAAAAATTTTAATTTAAATTAAATCTAAATAATATAATGTGATGAAAAGAATCTTATCTACACATTACATTTTCACTTCTATATACTAAAGATTTACGCTTGAAGATCAAGAAGATTTTATACTTATTTTAGTATAAAAGTTTGTTTATGCTTTGTTAAATATCTTTAATATAATAAATGTGCATTTTCATTTTTAAAAAAATAATTGAACAAAGTGATAAACGAAAATATCCACAATACGAAGAAGTAAAATGAGAAAAATAACTATCAAAAGTTTTTACGATTTATATTGTTTGAAGTAATTTAAATTTTTAGAAGGCATGTCTTTGGATTTCAAAATTATTTTTTTGATTGAAAATCTAAAATAAATTCTATCCCACTTTTACATGTTCCTGAACATTGGGAGCCAATTAACTAGTAGCCATTTCATTTTGATTTTTAAATCTTAAGAAAATCCAATAAATAAATTCACCATTATTTAGTTTAACAAACAAAAAGAAATTAAAATTTTTATGATTTTAATAGTTACAATTTCACAAACGAACTAATCTTTATTTTAATATACTATGTCTTATTTAGTAGCAGTTAAATATAATAAGTTAGAACTACTCATTTGATATTTATGTGTGAAAATATTCTTAATTAATAGCATTTCAATGTTGATTATCTTATGTTTTCTTTCTCATATGTTTGGTATTTATTGCTTAAATTATAGTTCGATTTTCAGTTGTTAGTGTACTTTTTATTAATGTTTCATTTTCTTGGTCAATTTTGATAACTAGCTTGAAGATGCATTTAGATAATGATATAAATGTTGTTGTGAATCATATCATGATAAATTTCAGATTAAATTTGTTATTCAATAAAAATGACATTGTTTAATCATTTGTTGACTTGTGTTGTGATATTATATCATAGTTCAAATTTTGATTTTGTTGTGGAGCTTCTTCAAATGTTAAATAAACCCTTTGATGGGTGTGGAGTTGGTATGCCCCATTACTTTGTTGTTGGTTTTGTAACAAAATTTCTATTTTGTAGGCTATGTTGCCTCAAAGGAAATTATTATCGAGTATCATATACAAGTTTGACACAATGAATTAGTATAAAATCTTACCCTTGAGGTAAGTTAATTTTTTATCAGGTCATGAGTTAGATGTTGTCTCAACGGCAATATGTATATTCTAATCAATAAATTATACTTAGTGAATGTGTGCAATATCTTTTTCATTAGAGAAGCCAAGAGCTAGGTATTACCATAACTCATCAGTTAGAGTTAGTGAAATAATATAAACTATTTTATTTTTTTATTTAAAAAAAATTATTTGAATCATTTAAGCTGAAGGAATTTATTTCGGCTGACGAGACATAAGTTAATTTGTTATACATAGTTGATCTAGTTATTGTCTCGAAGGCTGGAGATTTAGCATGTTCAATAAGTGATACTTATCACAATTGTACAATCTCTTCCTAAGTAGGCATAAATATACACCCTTAATTTAGTTGTTGGCTAAAAGACAAGAGTTTTAGTGTGTCCAATAAATTATACTTACATTCAATGGTGCAACATCTTTTCCCATGAGGCATAGGTTAATTTGTTACGAGGTCTTGATCTAGCCGTTGCCTCAAAGGCAAGAGATTTAGCATGTTTAAACCATACAAAATTTCGAGTAAGTTTTGTTGAGTTAGGTTGAATTGGAGCTCAAAAAATATTGAGTTTTGATATCTAGCTCGGAGGAACGCTACTTTTGAAATTTGGGGCAATTTCGTGAATATTTAAACAAGTTGAAATTTGAAAGTTCTTTGTATTCTTCATATGTTCTCGGCATTCTTGAACAAGAATGACCCAAAAGACTACATTTGATCCAAAACTCTAATCTAAAAGTGTTTAAAAATGTTTAAATGATTTTGCAAAATTGGAGTTACAAAATAATAGCCCAGAAAACAACCTCTCTACTTCTATGAGGTAGTGGTAAGATTTTCGTACATTCTATCCACTTGGGAAATTCCACCGGGTATGTTATTGTTGTTGAAGTTAAAAAATAATAACATAAATAAACCTTTTCTCAAATGGTAATGGTATAAATGAGTCAATCTTTTAATGGATGACATAAATAAATCTTCTCAAAGTTCGATAAGATATTTGAGCCTTTATCGTTTAAACAAAGGCAAAAATTGAAAAAGAAAAAATAACATAAATAAGAATAATAACAATAACAATAATTAAAAAAAGAATAAAGCTATAGAACCAAGAGTGCTTCACCCAACTTTGAACTCTTTAACCATTGAGCTATGCTACTCTTTGGTGTCAAAGAGGGTCCATCAATGTATATTAATCCATAAAATAAAAATTTGATCTTTTATATATAGTGTAATTTTTCGAAGAAAGGGGTTCGAGTGAACCCCCTCACTTTCATGTAGCTCCACCCCTGCTTAAGTTTGAAGGATGATTTACGATAATGAGTCAAGAATTGGATAATATTTAAAACATTAAGTTCAAATAAATTTTAAATTGACCCAGAAGCTTTTTATCTATGCAGCGTGTATGAGTTAAAAGTCCGAGATCAACTATTTTCAAGATTATATGGTGTAATTTCCCATGAAAAATTTCATCACGATATAAATAGTTGTGCAAGTTCTATAATCAACAACAATAACAATAACATATCTGATGGAATCTTACAGAAATAAGATAATTACTATGATCATATTTCTCAAAAAGATAACAAAAATGATAAAATTTCTAATAGACTTCCTAAAGCGCTATGTATTTTCATGTTTCATCTTCACTACTTTCAAGGACTACAAGAGCTTTCTTGGTTTTCAACTTCTTAACAGCATTGCCATTGGTCTCTTTGCTTCCATCTGCAGCTTCGTGGGGATCAGATTCATAACTAGCAATCTCTTCAAGAATTCTGCTTCCGTATTTTTCAGTCTTCAACTTGCCAATTATCATCTCCAACTGCAATAAGCATACAGGTAGTATTCAGATGATTGCATCACATGAGAAGTGGGAAGGCTGTGCTATCAATGCAATCGTGTAAACTATAGCAGTCTCAGCTCATAGCTAGAAGGATGTATACATTTTCATAACCAAAAACAAACATTGCATCTCTACATCTCAACCTACTTAACAGGCTGTAAATGAGCATGCGCTGGAATAACTATGCCGCAGGCAGTAGGCACACGAAGCATACAGTGAGTACAATTACGCTGCAAAGTCCTGAGACCTTAGGTTTAATCATTGAAAGATCTGAAACTCTCTAAGTCAACTTGCCTGTCCTACTTCCTTTCTTCGGCCATACCAGAAAACTGTCCATTTACACTCCAGCTTATTACCAGATGCTCAACCTGCGACTCATTTCTTATATTACTACTAGTCTGTCCTAATGAATGTCTCTACTTGATTTGGCACTATTACTTCAGTAAGAGTTGAAAATGCGAACTTCGAGGAAAATTATGGAACCGTTGCTCAACTTTCTTGATATTTTTGAATAAGTTAAAAGAGAACATTTCATGAGAGTAGTAATAGCAGGGTCCAGCTTCCCTACCCCACAAAGCCCGCATAATTACACTCCATATTGTTGCTGTTACAAGTAAAAGAAGGGTGCAGAATTTTAGTGGATAGATGTACCATTCACTAGATTTTCCGTTTAGCAAAGTAAATAACTTTGACATGGATGCCTTCATAAAAAAATATGACTTTGACATGGATGGAAAGGAATGCTAGACAAGGTTAAAAAGTTTAACTTCCTCCTTTCTGAAGATCTTAGTAAACTATAAACAGATAAGAAGGAATGAAACTCCAAAAGTTAGAAGTTAAAAATATCGACTCTGTAAGCGAAGTAGTAGGAATACACCTCTTCAATTGATTTTGGTTTCTGTGCACTCAAAGTACTGATTTGTTGTGTAGATAATACAGAATGAGGGAATATTCCCCCATGGATCGAAGCAAGTTCCTTTCGCAGCTCGTCAAGCTTATCATTCAATCCTGATGATCTTTCTCGTTTGGATGATTTCATACAGCTAGAGGTCCTTGACTGTCCAGTTGACATCTCAACCTTAATAATTTTATTGCCTGAAGGTTAACCAGAAAAAGAAGTTAGATAACAATAGGACGCTACAATGAATGAAGCCCTTTTCCTTTCTTTGATTTGTACGTAACAGAGAGGATAAATAGCTGGCTAAGCCAAAATTTATGTGCCTGGGCTTGATTTATAGCATTCTTGCAAGCCAGGTTCAAACTCAGCTTGAATACAAAATCAGGCAAAAAACTTCACTAGAAAACATTTTTGAAATTATTCTGCTAAAAAACGTGACAGACAAAACCACAAAAAACTCAGATTTGCACTTTGCTCATATCGAGAACAAGGAAATTATCCAGTTGCAAAGCCCAAGAATGAAGAAATTGTCCAATAGTACTAATTTTACTGGCCTAAAGTGAATATAATTTTTCATAACTCTCACAACTAAGACAATCCCTTCTAAGTAATAAGAAACATCAAATAGAGGGTTACTTCAATCTTTTCTCAAGCTAATAACAAAAAGGAATAATCAAGGCAGAAATATTCCAAAAAGCTCAGTTCTCTTCTCTACACTTACCAATATAAATTTTTCCTCACACTAATAACATAAGATTGAGTTGTTGCATATTTGTGTATCTGAAAAGAGAAGGGTACTTACCTTGCAATACTTGATTTGCCAGAGGTCCTACCGTGACATAAGCATTTGTTGCATAGGCAGTATGCTGAAATTCTTCTTTCTGCAGGGAGGAAAAGGCACAAAATATGTTAATTCAAAGCTTAGAAAAAAGAAAAGGAGATAAAAGTGGAAACACTTTTCATATCCCTTATTCGCTCTCTTATTTCTGCTTTAGAGGACATAAGGGGAAAAATAAAATTTGAGGGAAAAGGAGAATTTTATTTTTATATGCTTTGTAGTTGTATTTCTGAGCATGCCGCAAATTCTACTTTCTGTTTAATCTATGAAAAAACAGAAAAGAAATCCTAAACCTTGACTTTAATACTTGAAAATTTGTCTCAAATTTAATTGTACTCGGGAATAATGGAGCTTTTTGAGGTGGCAGCTAAATAGACACCACTAAACGTCACAAACATATATAGCAACATCAGAAATATTGTTGGTTAGCTAATTTAAGTAATTCCTTATGTCAATTAATGTGTACACATGCAACACAGAAGAGCTAATAACAATGTGTTAGAATGCGAAATCGAAGGCATTTTTGGTTTCCTAGCCGTGGAACAAGTTGTATTTATCAAGGAATGAAAGTGAACTCCTTTTAGGATTATTTTTCTCAGTAATTTTTTGTGACAAGTGAGAAATACCTGAGGTCCTAGCACGTAGTTTGGATGGACCTGCCAAACCCTTCTCCATTTAAATATCAAACTTCTTTCTCAGTGTTCTTAATATATAAGTATGACTAAAACCATAAGAAAATAGAGAAAGGGAATTCCGAAGAAAACTTTTGATAGAAAACAAAGCAGCAAAGAACAAAGACTGATAAGACAATGTCATCAACTAGAAAATATCTAGGCAGTGATTGGTATCTTCAATACAGTAGCCACAGTAAAAAATTCAATACAGATGGCATATACACAGAAGAAAATTGTACAGAGAAAAATCTTGTAAAAAGCAAATGCCACATGGCAGGTACACTTCACTGGACTTCCGTTCAGTTGCCAAATGTATTTGCAGAAAGAATAT
>JAOTQJ010000102.1:17753796-17764044 GCA_025642045.1 Solanum sejunctum
TGGGTACCGCGTGGTTTCTGGTACTCACCCCTTGCTTCTACACTCGTGTAGGTGGTGAACCCGGACTGTGAATAGAAATTTCTTGATCCATCGAGGATTCCCAGGAGACGTAGAGAGGTAGTTGTTGTCATCTGGCTAACTCTGTTGTTCCTATTTCTTCTGTACTTGTTCTGTTCGAGAAGGACAGTGTGGACTTGTATTTCCTTGTTTTTCTGTATTAGTGGCTTGTACGTGTGACAACCAATCCTTGGGTGATATTTAAGTTTATGGAAATTTCTCAGGTTTAGTTATCTATTCTAGTTAAATTGCTTCCGCGCGTTATATTTATTATCCCCTTTTGAGTTAAAAGCTGACTTGTTTGGGTGGGATTGAACAAGTGCCATCACGCCCAATTTTTGGGTCGTGACAAATAGTTTACTTATGAAATGGCTCTGGAGGTATGGACAAATTGAGGTTGGGTTTTGGAGAGACATCATCAAGGAAAAATATAGCATTCAAGATCACTGGCGTCCAATGAAAAGCACTGAACCCCATGGTGTGGGGGTCTGGAAACACATAAGCAGTTTCCAAGATGACTTCTTTGAGGAAGTATCCTTAAAGGTTGGTAATGGGTTTAAGATCAGATTTTGGCAGGACAAATGGCTAGGGAACTCTAGGCTAAAAGACTATTTCCCCTCCTTGTTCCAGTTGGCCTCCAACAAAGAAGCAACTATAGCCAGTACAGAGACAACTACTTTTGGACCCGTATCTTCGGACGGGACTTTCAATATTGGGAGATTAATGACTTCATTTCCCTCTTAGAAACTCTACAAAGCACTACAATGGTGGCTGAAGATCAAGACAAGATTCTTTGGGGTAATTCTTAGGAGAAGACGTACACTGTGAAAGAATGCTATAGAAATATGAGCTCTAGAATGCCATTCTACTAAGTTGGCCTTGGAAACATGGTCTAAAACTACGCAACCTCTCAGAATTTCTTGTTTCACCTGGACAGACCTGAAAGAAGCATGGCTTACACAAGACAACCTCATGAAAACAGGTCTTATTCTCATCAACAGATGTGTCATGTGCAAGCAGACCAATGAGAGCGTTAATCACCCTTTTTTGCACTTCCCTGCAACAGCTAGCCTATGGTATTCTTTCTATTCCATGCTTGGCCGACAATGGATAATGCCCTACAACATCAAGGATGCTTATGCCAGCTGGACATTGTAGAGAGTTGACAAATCCATTAGAAAGATCTGGAGAATGATCCCAGCAGCCATTTTTTGGAGCCTATGGAAGGAGAGAAACAACAGATGTTATAATGGAATTTCAACCTCTTTTTGCACTCTTAAAGACAAATGTCTAGTCAGTTTATTTAGCTGGCACTTTTTTGCTAATGTAAACAGTGTAGATAACCTTTGGTAGTTTGTTAGTTCCCTATTCCTAGTATAATAGAGTAGTAGGGTTCCCTTCTGACTGTTTCTCAGGCTTTGCCAAGCTATTATACGTATATGTTTGGAGCAGCTTTCTTGAACACTGTGCTTTTGTAACTTTGCATCTTCTGAATGCCTACCAATATCTTTTAATTACTTTATCAAAACAAAAAAATAAAACATTTATTGATCGAACTTTCCAATTAAAAAAATAAAATTGAACATGAGTTGTAGTGTACTACTCTCTAATATAATCCTCCCACATAGTACAGACAATCTTCTCTGTATGGAGCTAAAAATCCTTGTGTTTCGAAGACCAACAGCAACAACATAATATTTATCTACCAACAAAAAAAAAACATTTTGTAAAGAATTACCAAAGAGATATTTTTGTAAAGAATTACTAAAGAGACGTAACAAAAATGAGATAACTTTGTGTAAATAAATAATATTTACATTGGTGAGAGTAATGGTTACATACGATATAAATGGTTCAAAGATTGATAAGAATAATATATCAACTATAAATTTTGTTTACATATGAGATAAATAGTTGGTAGATATAAAATGATTTATTTTCTCTTGCCTTTCTCATCCTCTTTCTTATTTTTCAATAAAAAGAGCAAATCATAATCACCAACTCTAGTAAATAACTAACGAAATTTGGATGTGAAGAGGATCCTTATTCAAGTGGAAGGCTATGAGATGACTACTACACGTGATATCTGTTTCAAAAAAGGCCCTCCGATCTGATTCAACCTACAAATTAGCTCACGAGGTGAGCATTGCCCACGAACAATCCATTTTCTTAATCTTTTGTGGAAAATTATAACCTTCTTGTGTTACTCACATGCTTAGGGATGGACATCTAAAGCGTAGATAGTATAGCACGAGGGCCCAACATTGGGGTAAAGCAAAATAGAGGATGGTTCTCGCTTTTTTATGGAAAATGGATCTCTTGGCCTAGTTCAACCCCCAAACTAGCTCATAAGGTAAGGTTCGTCCAACATATAACGAGACAATAGTCCATTCTCTCGGCCAATGTGGGATATTCAACAACATAACGAAAATGAATCTTATCCTAACTTAAGCTCAAGGGCTAGTTCATGAGATAACGACAACTCAAAACCATATGAGGAGTCAACAACGTATTCCCTCGATCAATTTAGGATACTTAACACTCCCACATGCTCAAAACTGGACATCTATGACATGTACAACATAAAATGGAGGTCCAACAATGGATAAACCAAAAATATGGATAGATACGACTCTGATACCACATTAAGGGGTCGTTTGGAAGCTAGATAAGAAGCAAGTTATCCAATATTAATTTCAGTATAATTTAACACGATGTTTCGAAGGTAGATATAAAATAAATTATTCATGTATAAAATTAATACGACATTTGGTTAACAATTTAGATTTCTGCATAACTAATACATGTATAAGTTATGAGGGAATATATTTATATTTTATGCAGGTTAGAAAGTGGAATAACTAATATTGAAGTAAAATAACAAATAGATTCACTCATAACTAATCCCAACATTACTAATACTAGCACAACTCTAACCAGCTACCAAATGACCCGTAAGAAAATAGACTTTTGGGTTCAACCTCAAACAGTAGCAAGTGAGAGTTGTCCAAGATCATATAATGAGACAACATTTCATTCCCTCAACCAACATAAGATACTTAACTGTTGAAATGTGAATGTTTAAACTGTTTGAAAAGGTACACTTATATTTACTTAGGGGGCATTGGGTAGGGTGTACAAGAATAATGCTAAATAGAGAGTATTAATAATGCTTGTATTAATTATACTTGCATTAATTATGAAGAGATATTTCTTATGTATTTTTGGTTTGGTGTATTAAAATAACATTGCATAATTTTTGGTGGATCAGGAGAGGAGGTAGCAAGAGGCAGAAGACTTAGTGGGATTTAATTCCACACTACCCTCTCCAGACCCCACTTGTAGGATATTTACTGGATATGTTGTTGTTGTTGTATTTGGTGGACAGTGTGGAAGGAGAGGAATAGTAAGAATTTTAAAGATATCCAATTCCATTCATAAGATTAAATGGAATTGCATTGTATCTCTATATTTTTGGTGTAAAGATATAGGATTAGAGGATTCTGATCAACTTTTAGATTTCTTAGGATCCTTGTAAGTATTGCTCTTATTGTTCTTTTCTAATTTTCTAAAGGTCTCCAGTATATCCTTAATGCTGAAGAATACAATGTTACCAATTATAAAAAAAAATAATAATAATAAAAATAAAAAATATTTATTTATAAAGATTCCACAAATATCGTAGAAAAGATGTAAGAAAAAGTTTTGAGGAGCAATTAGGCCTTTGACATGCTAATGCATGTATTAAATCCACTTGCATTACTAATACCTAGAAATCTATGATATTAATAATACACACCTTAATATATATTAAAATGTATAACTAATGCAAGCGTTAGTTATATACAGCATGAAAAAGTGTGTCAAACAAAGTACTACTAATACACCAAGTTGATGCATGCATTAATTTTTCTAATATACTCTATCAAACGACCCCTTAATTATATCTTCAATAGACCCCTCACTTGCTAACCTGATTCTTTTTTATGGGTCATGCATGTGAAAATTCTCTTAGTAATGGGTGGTGGTGAGACTTGAATCCACGGCCACTCTGAGCGCTTCTACCATACTTCAAATGCGTGACCATCTCATCTAAACGCTTAAGCTAATGAGGAGGATACCACTTTTATTTACTTAATTAGTCTTTCTTATGACAGCTGGCTTGGGAGTGGTAATTAACATGAGAATTTTCCTGATATATTTGGCTTCTTTCCTTTTAGTGTGCCCACGAAGTTCCATTATGTATAGAAGAATGTGTGTCATTCATTAAAAACCATAATGTTTCAGTAGGTTTTCTACTTTTTGATGTACGGGAGATTTGGCCCTCACAGTAATAAAATTACCACTTTATATTAAAAAGGCAAAGGCAATCACTATAAAGATAAACAAAGCACCTGTTTGCAAAGACAATATTCACAAATAATTACAGGGAAAAGGTAGTTGTATATACAGAATGAAAAGACAGAAATATCAAAAGAAAATTTTTGTACCTTAGATGAACTCTCTCACGAGCATTTACATCCATATCTGCGTGATAGTGATCAGCTGAAATTCCCCTTTCACGTAATTCATGTGCAACCTACAGTTTGTCATCAAATAAGAAGGTGGAAAAAAAAGTCTGTGATGTAACAGTATCAACAAAATCGAATCAAAAGTTCAAAACAACACAAGCAAATATGACGTGGATCAGAAGAAGTAATGAAAAGGAATACAAGGATTACATGCTATTGAGCTACTACCCTATAACATTATAATACCGTCCATTACTGGCCAAATGGCCATGGGGCAAGACTGCATTATTGTTTACCGCCATATACAGTAGATGTTGCCAAAGCTAATAGATAAAAGCACATTCCTGGAAGGATTACATTACTAAACATTGCTCTAGTTCTCATCCTGCAGCGACACTAGACTAACTACTTCGTAATAAGAAAATCTCATCTAACCCCTTCTTTATTTCACTCTCTTTCTCTCTAAATAAAAAGTAACACATTTGAGTGGATAATACCTCTTAAAATCAAAATTTGGAAGGCAATATTATAAACCAATTGATAGAAGCTTAAGCACGTTGTGAGATTATTTGATTTCTATCGTTAAAAACTTCAGCCCATAGTTTTTTAGGTAAATAATGTTATTAACAAAAGGGGAAACCCTGCATACAAGCCGTATGCCACCAGAAGAGATACAATCCTCTATACAAGCCGTATGCCATTGTTCCAAAAGTTCTAAACTCAATTCTTAGTTTGGGAAAATGCTCGTGGCTATGCACAAATGACATCTTCCATTTTAAAATGTGATGTTTCGGTTGACTAGCATTTAAAAGAAAGATTCGGATGCCTAGATATCTTGGACAGGTCAGGTAGTTATGAACGAATTTCATAAGGTGATACTCCAAGTGTTGAAAAACAATTGGGGCAACAGGAGGAGATGTTTATCGTTGTTACGCTTGTTGGACTTCCACCTAATCTTGACTCGTTGCGAGATCAAATTTTGGCTAGCTATTTTGTTCCTCTTGTGGATGACCTATTCACTCGATTACTATGACTGGCGGCCCCATTTGTGAGAAATATTGGAGAATAGTATTATTGAATTGTATGTCTATATTATTACTAGAGACCCTATTTATAGATACTACAATATAGTTCTTCACCAAGTAGGAAACGACATACTATTCCTATTCCAATTCTAAATAGGATTATATATTCCTATTCCTATTCTAACACGCCCCCGCAAGCTAGTGCATACAAATCATAAGCACCTAGCTTGTGATAGATATAATTAATACGAGGACCAGTGAGGGAATTGGTTAAAATATCTACAAGCTGATCACTTGACTTCACAAATTTTGTAACAATATCTCTTGAGAGCATCTTTTCTCTAACAAAGAGACAATCTATCTCAAAGTGCTTCGTTCTTTCATGGAACACTAGATGTGATGCAATATGAAGGGCTGCTTGATTATCACACAAGTTCCACCTGATCAATTTCGCCAAATTTTAGCTCTCTTAGTAATGGTTTGATCCAAATAAGCTCCCAAGTTGCTGCAGCCATTGCTCGATATTCTGCTTCTTCACTAGACTGAGCAACCACATTTTGTTTCTTACTCTTCCATGACACCAAATTACCTCCTATTAACACACAATATCCGGACGTAGAACGTCTATCATACGGTGATCTTGCTTAATTGTCATTTGTATATTCGTGATATGCTCATGGCCTTGATCTTCGAAGAGTAATCCTTTTCCAGGCGCTGACTTTATATATTGCATAATACAAACAACAACATCCCAATGACTATCACAAGGGGAAGTCATAAACTGACTTACAATACTCATAGGGAAAGAGATGTCCGGCCTAGTCATTGTGAGAAAATTTAACTTTCTCGCCAACCGTCTATACCTTTTAGGGCTACTGAGTGGCTCCCCCAGCCCGGGAAGGAGTTTAACATTCAGATCCATAGGAGTGTCAATGGGTCTACATCCCATCATTCTTATCTCCTCAAGTATGTCTAAGGCATACTTGTGTCGAGAAATAATAATACCTGATCCAGACGGAGCAACCTCAATACCTAAAAGACACTTTAGTCTGTTGAGGTCTTTAGTCTGAAAATGCTTAAAGAGATGTTGCTTCAAACTATGTGCCCAAAAACTAATTATGTGCCTAGAAACTAATTCTACATCCTTGAAAGAAATATGTCTGCTCAAGTCTTCTCATCCTTTCATCATACTCCTCTATCACCCACACCCAAAGGGAGTTGTGATAGTTCTAGTCCTCCATCCACCTTACATAACACCATATTTTTCCACTACTACCCCCTCTAGAATGCATTCTCTTCCACCCCTAATCTTCATGTGTACCTCCTTAGCAAAGCATTATTAAACACTTAAGATTTTCACTACGAGTCCTCCCTATTCCTCCGGACATACGAAAACTCTCTTCTCCTTTTTCTGTTGTGTCCCCTCAAAAAGTTTTGTCGGAGTCTTTCCTACTTTTCAGTCGCTTTACTAGAGCTTGCAAAAGTCACATGAAATATGTAGGCATGCTAGAAAGAGTGCTTTTGATCAATCCTTACTTCCTTCTCTCAACCAGTACCACTTCTGTCATCCAACTGGCCACTTCACCAACTTCTCAATCACTGGATTCCACACTGCAAGATCTTTGCTTGAAGAACCGAATAATAACCCCAGGTAAGTAGTCAATGAAGTATCCACCTTACAGTTTAGCATATGTGCGATCTCTTCGATATTTCCACTTGCCCACTACTTTGATCTCACATTTTTTTGGACTAATCTTAAAGCTTGACACAATTTGGACCACTTAAGAATTTGTCTCAACTGATCTAGCTGAGTCATTTATGCCTTCACAAAATACAAAGATATGTAATTGTCACAACATTGTATCATGATATTGTACACTCAACGAAGCACCAAAATCCTTCATAGGCCTCCATGAATCGCCATATTTATCATCTTGCTCAAAATTTCCACGATAAAGGATCACTCAATCTCAAACTCAAACTCAAACATCCAAAGAAGCCCAGTGGAAAGTCTCATTCAACAAAATAGGGAATCTAGCAGTAAAAATGCAAAACTTATTCTACCTCCCCCATGTGACCCAAAACCCATCTTCATCATAATTAAATCCAGGAAGTCCCAGTTCACGTGATTGTAAGCTTTCTCAAGGTCCAGCTTGCACAAAATTCCCGGTTCACCTTTCTTCTTTCTGGAATCAACCACTTCATTTGTCACCAATATTGCATCCAGCATTTGTCTACCTCCCATGAAAACATTTTAAGAGATGAACAACCGTCTCATCCAAAACTTTTTAACAACCGTCTCATCCAAAACCTTTTAAAGTCTAATAGAAAGCATCTTACAAATAATCATATAGATGTTCCTACCAAACTAATAGGCCTATAATCCCTTAATATTTGTCGCTCCTTCCTTCTTCACACAAATGAATCATTAACACTTCTCTCAAACTCCCTGTTTCTTGGAATTCTACAACAGTCTCCAACAACTCATCCTCCAACATTGTTGGAAGAAAGCTTAAGTGAATCACCCAGACCCGGATCTTTGTCTACCACGCAATTCCCCACTTCTTCCCTCACTTCTTCACCTCCAGCCAATATAATTATTTAATAGGAAAAGGATAAACATAAGCATTTCATAGAAGGAAAGTCAAATTATATGCAAGTACCTCAAAAGAAAAGATCCCAAACTCAAAATCTTCTCATAAACAAGGCATGCACCATTTACTAGTCTAACAAGACAAAGGGTATTGAAAGAGGATAGTCTAACAAGACAAAGGGTATTGAAAGAGGATACACACTTTTATGATGAACTTAATGTCTTGCATATAGGATGTTGAACACTAAATATACCTCGGGCTAAAACCAATTCAGTTAAAGATGAATCTCAAGTTCAAGATTAAATACATGATCCTTTTTTTAATAAGTAGTTAACAATATGATCCTTTCATGCCTTATCCTAGTGCTCAAAAGAAAATCATGCATGAGTTGCATCCATATTGAACTACTAGAGATTCTGAACAAATCTCACCAAACTTGAACCACCAACAGTTGATCACATATCACAATGGGCCGACCTATTCCATCGAAGAAATGATAAAGAGTTTTCGCAGGGTGGTTATATGCTCTATTATTAGTTCATCTAAGCAATATCCAAGTCACAAGAATTCTCATTAGATACTCAAGCAAGGAACTTCTATCACAGAATGCTCTGCAAAACTATGGCACATCCAATTAAGCACCATTACATGTATGTTCCCAAGAGCAGTTAACACCATGTTTGCAGATAAAATTAACACACAAGATGGAGTCTTACACAACAGAGCTAGTGGGCTATACCTGTTCACACTCCTTCCTGGAGAAGCAATAAACTATCCCAGATTCATAATTTGGGTATGTTGTTCGAATATATTCAGCAATTTCATCAACCACTGTCTTTGCTATAGATGACTTCTCACGTACCTGCAAGATGGATCAAATAGTTAGAGACATAAGATGTCCACTGCAGAAAATCTTATATTTTTACTTTACCTTGAATACAGTTATACCATGTAATAAAGATTAGGTCTGTTCACTGAACTAACGAACTTAACACTTCTTGGAATATGAAGCATCTCCATCAGATCATCCTGTACTTTCTTTGTAGCGGTTGCCTAAAAAAACATCCCAGTCCAGCTGCAGTTCAGAAATTATTAATTGACAAATTAAACAAAGACATTTCTTCTATTCAAGCTATGAGTTAATACATACTGTTAAAGCAACCACAGGAACATTAGGAAACTGAGTCTTTAATATACCAAGATTCTTGTAATCTGGACGGAAATCATGGCCCCACTGGCTACAGCAATGTGCCTCCTGCAAGCAATTTGAGCTAAGTAATTGGCATAAGTTGACATGCAGTTCCAAGCAATGGCATATCTCTTCACTATTACTTCTGCTATAAATATAGCCAGCTTGGGGATAATTCCCTATTGAAGAACTGAAGAATTGTATCAATGAAATAGAGTTATTCCCTGTCTTTCAATCATCAAAGTTCTATTTGCCAGTTGACAACTGTTTTCTATTATAGCTATTTATGAAAACATAAGATTTACAAGATTTACAACAGTTCTGAAAGTCACTGTGATACGGTATGTGAAACTAAAATGGTATGCGTCAAAAAATTAGCTAATTATTTTTGATAGGTAAAGGTGAAAATATTACTGATGTACGTTAGCACAAAGATAATGCTAAACAAGGGTAAATCCTCACAATTCAGGTAACTATACTAATTAAAAATATAACAATTAGTCAGACCAGAGTCATTTACAGTGAGAAATAAAAAATAAGGAGATACTCTTGGAGACTTGATGAATATAAGGCAAGCTTATTGTAATACTCTACTCTAATATTCTAAAACTGACACCTGACTTTCTAACACACACCCGCAAATTCAAAAGTAACTAATTTGAGTTTCTTTATTTTGAAAACACTTTGTTGATAAATTACAACTTTTTTCCTTGTCTAACAAGATCCTAGGATGTCTATAATTGCGTCAGTGTCCTCTAAGTATATATTTTTACACCAGAAACAGAAAAATCAAATGCAATTTAGTTTGATTATGTGTAGATCGCAAAATTTACAGAAAAAACAAATGCAATTTAGTTTGATTATGTGTAGAT
>JAOTQJ010000102.1:17769822-17794148 GCA_025642045.1 Solanum sejunctum
GTGTGGCTGAGAATCATTTCATTAAGGGTAAATAGGAAATTTTAAAGTTAAATTTATTCCAATTAGAGTAAGGTGACATTCTATCAGGGATAGACCAAAAAGGAAAGGGTGCCACATAAAATGAAAAAGAGGGAGTATAATATACTCAGTGTATTTTATTCATCAAACTTTCTTTTATCTATGAATATCTTGTCCTCGCTTCTTGTATACATGCATGTACTAGTCAAATGTTTTTTTCCTCTATCTTCTAAACTGGAAACATTAGACTGATTCCACCATGAAGCCAATCAGATAATAAGTGATATGCACAGGATAGGCTGTTAGCCTCTCAAAGATGGATGAGAGGACAAAAAAGAAGAGATGTCCTTAAAGATTTAAGTCATTTAACTATAGTATACTGGAAGTGGGAAAACACACAATTGTAGACTTACATCAATTGAAATTAGAGAAAGACGACCAGCATGGTGACACTTTTCAAGTTTTGACATAAACCTCTTGCTCTTTGATATCTTTTCTGGTGTAACATACAATATTTTAAGCTCATCGTCGCCCTTCTCCAAAGCCTTGTATATGAACTTCTCTTTCTCCTTGGTAGTTGTTGATGTCAACATGAAAGCTGGGATGCCTAAAGCTGCTAGCCCCACGACCTGAGGCAATTTCTGTCAGCAGTTGTTGCATATAAAAGGAAGATGGATTGAGTTCTTGGATACCTGATCTTGAATAAGAGAAAGCAAAGGACTGACAACAAGAGCCACACCATCCCGCAGAACTGCTGGAAGTTGGTAGCAAAGACTCTTGCCTCCACCAGCAGCCATGATTACTAGAACGTCCCTTCCACTCATTATTGCGTTTATTATCTACGAACATATTACTGACATCAGCAAATCTCTAAATGGAAAATCACAAGTATATTTTAAAAATTCACCAGAAGACGATTTAATGTAAATCTTCACTTATGTGCACTTTGGATTCAGTAATACCCTAACAGGAAGTATTTTGTCTATCAATAAACCACAGTAAGATGAGAAAGAACACGGACAAATCAATCGAGATGAATAATGATTTGAAAATTCTGCCACACCCAACATTTCAACCTCCACAACCACTTCAGGAGCAAAATCATAATATGCTGCCTCAAATTTCTAAACTCAGCTTTTCCTCCTTCTTGTTAGCAATAAGAGTGTTCCATTTGACTACGTAAAAACATCTTTATGCTTTAATTCATGCCATATGAATTTCTCCTCAATGAGTCAAGTCTTCTTTTCCACCTGGACAATTTTTTCTCACATCGCTAACCCCTAGTCTAATCTCCAGAATTTACTATTAGCAACTAAAGGAAAACCCAAATAATTCGTTGGACAAAAACTAACTTCAGATTCCAGAATCCCTTACCAATACATGAATTTCACTAACTTCATTGACCGGATATAACAAACTTTTTCTCTAATTTACATGTAGACTTCAAAAACGGTTAATATTACTCTTAAATGCCTAAGCTGGTTCTTAGCCTCACAAAAAAATCAAAATATCAAGAGCATGAAGCAAATGGGAAATCCCTAAATTGCTACCTCTAATATGTCCCTTGAAGCTACTTAGCCATCCACGTTGATTTGCCATCCTTACCATACTCTCAAACCCCTCCATAGCAATACTTAATAGGGATGGTGACAAAGGATCCCATCGTAACATTCTCCTTTGGGATGAGAAAGAACGTTTAGAAGAACCATTTATCATAAATTCACAATAGAGAATCTAACAATACTAATGGTGAAAATTAATCCATCTAATCTATTTACTATGAAACCTCACGTCTCTTCACACCTTGGGTAGAAAGTCGCAATTTACATGATCATAGGCATTTTCACTATCCAGCTTGCAAAGAAGCTCAGGTACTTCCTCCATTGTTCTTGAATCCACCATACAATTGCATCTATGATCTGTTTGCCCTTATATCCATTGACAAAGTCCTAAAGCCTCCAAGGGAAGTATGACTACAACCACCATAGATGCCTTGGCAATAGGTTCCAAATGTAATTTTGTAACAACACAACCCCTTGTTTTAAGTGATTGTCTAACAACCCAACCGGTCATTTTGATTTCTGTAACCTTTTTCCCTATCTGAGACTTCTCATAGGTTCATTTGGTTATTTATGACTTCCAAATATGGGGGCACAGGTAGCAAGAAGTTCGGGAACATTTTGCAACATTTGAACTCAAACTAGAAGCATAAATTGCATATAGTGTACCGAAGTCAACAATATGGGTAAATGAACTTAGAATCATGATTCAAAGGTTAGGTACGTATATAATTTTGGACTTGTATGTATGTTTGAATTAGGACCCGAGGGGCTCCGGTGCAATTTGACACTATTGCGATAAAGTTGAAAAGTTGTGGATTTTTAAGAGTTCAAAAGTTTGATTTGGACCTTGATTTTGAGTTGTGACGTTTCCGTACGTGTTTTTGAGCCTTTGAAAAATACCATATAGGGTAATGTTGTTGGGATCGTTTGGAGGGGAACCCAAGGGGCTCAGTGAGTTTCAGCGCATTTGGAGCAAATTTCTAGAAGATCCTTAGTGTTAAAACATGATTTGGCCTGATTTCACAAGAGAAAAACACCAATCTATTGGAATTTGGAGATGATTTTTTAATGGAAATTGTAGCTCTTTGAGTCTAGTTTTCATTGGTTCAAACTGTTCATCATTTCGACATTTCTACAATAAGTTATGGTCATTTTACTGGAGAGTGTAGAGCATTTTCTTATACAGAAACTTCATGACACTACTTAAGTCAGGTGTGTGTGATTTTTATTTCATTTCCCAACTCCTGGAGTTCGGTTTTGAAAGGTTGAAGTTATGGTTTCATATACAAGCTTGGAATAAGTTATTCTAACTTGAATTTAAGATTATTGCATGAATCTAACCTTGGATTTGTTGTTTGAACATGAAACCAAAGATGGACTTGTTATACCTATTTTTCATGATTCTTGATTGTTACCTGATTACCTGAGCATATTTTCATGCTAGTGATAATGTTATAGGCATCATTTTCCACGCTAGATTTACTTTCCTAACTATGTGCAAGTTAGACTACATGTTTAGCTGATAGTTATGTCATATTGTATCCTTTGCGACTGCATACCTGACTTCAAACCTTGATATGAATGTGGTGCGTGAGTTGTTTCGCATCGGTCATTAGTTCTCATGTGAGTTGTCTGTTAGTTATCATATGACACATGAGTTGTCTGTGTTGGTTATCAGTTCAAATGTTAGTTGTCCGTGCTGGTTATCTTGATATGTGATTTGTCCATGCAACGTGTGGACATGGAATTATCCCCCTATGGTCACTGCTTCTGGGCACCCTAGGCAGTGTGCCCGCAGTCGTGCTGAGACCACTGGTTATGAGACAATTGGGAGAGTCAGTAACATATGTATTTGATTTATTTACTCGTACTTGCATATCATTATACATGTTGTACTGGTGTATAAATTGATACATTGTTTAGATTGACTTGCCTTGTATTGATATTCTTCTTTATCTGTTGAGATTATCTGGACAGGTTCATACAGTAGGTATTTTGAAACCAACCCGCCACTACTCTGCTGGGGTCGGCCAATGATACTCACAGAGTACACACGAGTTAAACTGTTTTGTGGTGTTTGTGCGAAAGGATTGGAGATCATAACAGTGTTCCCGTGTTGAGTTGCCAGCTAGTTCTTCGTAGTTTAGAGTCATTCATCATGTTGTATTTCAAACAGATGATGTACTTCTCATACTCAGAGCTGTACCTTCCATTCTTAGTAGATCATGACTTGTGGCACCAGTTCTTTGGGGCTGTATCAATTACTCCACATTGTATTCAATTTAGTGCCATCTCATTTATACTATCTTGTGGTTACATCAAGATTGGTTTGCAGAAGGGTTGGTTTAGGTGCCGTCACGGGCCTAAATGGGATTTCGGTCATGACAAATTCTGGGAAGACTATTGTTGCTCCTTTACAAGATTAGCAAAATGGAATGCAGCTGATGCAAAACAACCCAAAGATGTCAGAGCATAAAGGTTACAACAAAGGTGACCAGTAATCAAACCATGTGAAATGAGGAGTATGAGTTTATCGGCTTTTGAAAAATAATATTATATTCCCCAGAAGGGGAAAAGAACCATGTGGAATATGGATAAACAAAGAACCTTAGAAAGAGATAACTTTCTAGTTTCTACAATGTTCATCTTATCACGTATAAAACTAGGAACCATTTGGGTGTTCCAAGCATACACAAAAAATGAAGTCGTCAAACAATCAAGGAAGGTGGATCTATTTTGACAAGGTCTGGGAAGATAGATCTTATGCCAAAGAGGAAAAACAAGGTGAGATGACCGACAAAGAAAGAGGAGAAAACAAAAATAAAGAGGAGACAACAACCAGTTAAGGAAAAAGGTGTGTTCTTTATTTTTTATTGGGAAAAGGGGCAAATATACCCCTCAACTTTGTGAATTAGAGTGGATATACCCTAACTAAAAAAGTGGTGCATATACTCTGCTCATGAAGCTGAAACAAAACAGATTGAAGGAAATCCAGCAAGCAAAAGGCAGTTCCCCCCAATAAAAACAACAACATGCCAAAGGAATTGAAGAATTTGATCTTTGATATGAAATCCAAAGATGGAGAGCCAAGGATGAGAGGGAGAAATTTATCCATTGTGAAAGAATGATGGTTAAAATAATGAATTGGAATGTGAGGGCTAAATGATAACGGAAAAAGGGGAGTAGTTAGAAATGTGACAAATCAATGGGAGGCAGATGTTTATATTTTGGTGGAAACCAAGCAAGAAGGCAATGTCAGTATGCTACTTCTGATCATCTGGAGTAATAGATGGACTGGTGAACTACACTTGCAAGCAAATGGCAGTAATGGAGGGATCATCATTCTTTGGTATGAGAGGATTTGGGAGGGTGAGCTAGTAAAGAGTGGAAATCAATGTATTACCTGTAAACTGACAGGTAAAAATTAGAAATTAACATGATTCCAGACAGGTGTTTATGCTAAACGCATTAGACTAGAAAAAGAGAATTAGGGTACAAATTGGGAGCCATGAGAAGTCTCTATAATGGACATAGGTGGTGTGTGGTGACTTTAATGTCATCAGATATCCTTCAGAAAGAACAACTTGTTACAGAATTAATGGTGCAATGACAGAATTCTCCTATTGCATGGATGAACTAGAGCTCATAGATCCTCCTTTATTGGGAGGGTCTTACACATGGAGAAGAGGGGGAAACCGTTGGACAGCCTCAAGGATTCATAGATTCCTGTTGTCCTCCCAATGGGAGGAATAATCTGTCAACGTCAAACAAGAATTCTCCCAAGATTGGCATCTGATCATGTTGTGGATGCCTGAAGCCAATAAATTAAGTATATAATTATATATTTAATAGCCAATAAATTAAGTACTTAATTATATATTTAGTAGCTTTCTTTATTATTCTAGAATAGGATTTATGTTTCATAGCTTCATAAGGATTAGGTTTAGCTATAGTAATTAGTTTGGAATAGGGGTTTCCTACTAGCAATAGTTTTTAGTTTGGGATAGAATTTAGATTTCCTACTTTCATAAGGATTTAACTTCTTATTGTTGTAATTAGACTCCTATTTAAAATAGTTTCTGACGAATAAATCAATAAGTCATATTTCAGCAAAAAGCAAGAGATCAGAGTTCTCTCTTCTATTGAATTTTAAGGTTTCAGTCTCCCTTCAACGAGCTGAATTCTATATACAAAAATAGGCTGATCTAGGAATTCGAACAAAGGCAAGGAAAAGTTGAAGTCAATTGATTTAGATTTTCCCGTTCATCGTCTTGTGACTTGATCCTTCTCTAGAAATCCTAAAAATTTGGTATCAGAGCCTAACACAATGAACGATGAGATCAATTCTAGGTTTCAAAAAGAATGTGTAATTACAAAAATACTGATGGACCCTAAACTTGCAGCCATGGAACGTCTCGGCGAAAAAATTGTCCAAGTCATTCAAGAACAACTTTATAGTTTGGGAATAGGCTTCACAAAACCAGTAGTCCATGGGACTGAGTCCCACAGTGCCCCAACAACAGGTAGATCAACAAATCCTACTGCTACTAGATGCAATGTGCTGCCTATTCAGCTGGCTGATCAGAATCATCAAACTAGTGGCAATTCCTATTCGACAATACCAAGGTATGCAAGGATAGATTTTCCTAATTATGATGGCACCGATGACCCATCAATTTGGGCACATCATTGTGAGCAATTTTTTGAAAATGAACATAAAACAGATATGGAAAATGTAGGAATGGTTGGGTTTCACCTGTTGGGAGAAGCACATAATGGGATTATCATCTTAAACGAGCAAAGGGCCCAATGAGTTGGGAAGACTTTAAGAAACATTGTTTCCAGCGATTTGGACCACCTAAGAGTAGCAACCCGGTGGGAGAATTGGTCACGCTTCAACAAACAAGTATAATTGAAATTTATCAACGTCAATTTCAAGAAAAGTTGGCTAGGCTGATGAGCTTATTCCAAAACATTTGCATGTGGGAATATTTATGGAAGGGTTGGATGATTCAATCCAATTCGACGTGCAGTTGCTCAAACCACCTGACTTATCAACAACAATGAGTGTAGCCAGAGCTTTAGAACAAAAGCAACAACTGCAAAAAGTAAGTAATGTTCACGAGGAGGCGTGGCAGCAGCCTTAGACAAGTCTTGGCAGCACGACCAACTCAGCAAAATCTATTGTTAGTTTAGTCAATTCAATTACCTCGGCTAATGCCCAGCCCAGTAACCAAATCCCTTTTGTCAAGCGATTAACTTGCATAGAAATAGCAGAGAGAAAAGCTGAAGGATTATGCTATAATTGTGACGAACAATATTCAGCCACTCACCACTGCAACCAAGTTTTCTATTTGGAATTGGATGATTTAGCTAACAACGCTATTCTAGGAGTTCTCAATGGTTGTTGTGGAATTCAAGCTTGAGGACAAGCTCTTTCAACTTGAGGGGTAATGTTGTAGATTTCTGAAGCCAATAAATTAAGTATTTAATTATATATTTAGTAGCTTTCTTTAATATCTAGAATAGGATTTATGTTCCATAGCTTCATAAGGATTAGGTTTAACTATAGTAATTAGTTTGGAATAGGATTTAGGTTTTCCACTAGCTATAGTTTTTAGTTTGGGATAAGATTTAGGTTTCCTACTTTCATAAGGATTTAACTTCTTGTTGTGGTAATTGAACTCCTATTTAAAAAGGTTTCGGAGAAATAAATCGATAAGTCATATTTTAGCAGAAAGCAAAAGATCAAAGTTCTCTCTTCCATTGAATTCAAAGGTTTTAGTCTCCCTTCAACGAACTGAATTTTATATACAAAAATAGGCCGATCTAGGAATTCGAACAAAGTCAAGGGAAAGTTGACATCGATTGATTCAGATTTTCCTTTTCATTGTCCTGTAACTCGATCCTTCTCTAGAAATCCTAACAGATCATAATCCAGTCCAGTTGACTTGTGGTAATATGAATCTCAAGAAATCTTACTTCCAAGTTTGAAAATTGGTGGATGGGAGTTGATGGGTTCAAGTGGAATGTGAGAATGTGGTGGCTCTCTATCAAAGTCAAGTGGCATACCTCGCTACATCCTAGCAGAAAAGTTGAAATTGCTAAAAGCAAAACTGACAGAGTGGAGTAAAACCAACAGGGGCAACTAGAAGCAACAAAAGAGGATATCATCAACCAAATTGCAAATTTGGAGACTATCCAGGAGCAAAGAAATCTTACAGATGATGAAATGCTACAAAAAAATAACTTGGCTCTAGATTTTGAGGTGGCTAGAAGAGAAGAGATAGGTTGGAGACAAAGATCAAGAATACAATGGCTGAAACAAGGGGATAAAAATACTAAGTACCTTCACAGAATAGAAACAGCACATAAAAGGTCTCATTCAATTGACAACTTGATAGTGGATGACAATAATATCAAAGATCCAGTAGAAATTAAGGAGGCCATCCAAAGCTTTTACCAGAATTTCTACAAGGAATCTGAAGTGTGGAGGCCAAAATTGCTTTTTGACAATCCCACATATATAACTGAAGAAGAACAAGAATGTTTACACAAACATTTTGAAGAGAAGGATATACTGGACAGTTGCAAGCTATGTGCGATGGAAAAGGCTCCTAGGCCAGATGGCTTTGATGGCTTTTCAATGTCTTTTTATCTTGCTTTTTGGGATCTGCTTAAAGAGTATATTAAGAATACATAACTTTCGTGTTCATCAAAGGACTAAGAAAAGCTTCAATGCAACTTATGTGGTTCCAATCCTAAGAAAGCAGGGACATCAGAACTAAAGGACTTCAGACCATTAAGTCTGATCACTGGCATCTACAAGGTGGTAGCAAAGCTATTGACAAGGCTGAAAAAAAATGTGGTGGATAGTCTAGTCAACAAACATCAACATGGCATCCATAAAACGGACACAGATTATGGATGTTGCCCTCATTGCTAGTGAGTGTGTGGATTCCAAAATGAAAGGAGATAATCCTGGCGTCATGTGTAAGCTAGACACTGAAAAAGGCTAATGACCATGTTAATTGGAACTTCTTGATAAGCATACTCAGACAAATGGGATTTGGAGAAAAATGGTTGGACTGGATAAATATTTGCATCACTACAGTCAAATTTACCGTTTTGGTGAATGGTGAACCAGTTGGCTTTTTCCCATCCAGTAGAGGTCTTAGGCAGGGAGATCCTCTATCAACTTTTTCCTTTTGTGTTGGCAATGGAAGGATTTGATAGTATGGTGAGCAGAGCAATTCACGACAGAAGGATCACTGGCTTTAAAATAGGAGGTGTTAGAGGCCAATACAAGGGAATATGTCATCTACTTTATGCAGATGATACCGTGATTTTTTGTGAACCTACTGATAGATGATACCGTGATTTTTTGTGAACCTACTGATTGTTACTTCTATTCTTTGAATCCAATTCTGGTCCGAAAGTAAATTAGGGAAAGAGCAATCTTTTTCCAATTAAGGAGAAGCTAAACATCCAGAGCTTGACAGATATACTAGGATGCAAAGTGAAACATTTGCCTACAGTTTACTTGGGCATGACTCTTGGCTACCAACATAAAGAGATAGTGACATTGGATGGCATAATAGAGAAGGCAGAAAAAAGATTGACAAGGCGGAAGACCCAATATTTGTCACTAGGAGGAAGATTCGCTATCATAAAATCAGTCCGTGATTCTTTACCTACTTATGTAATGTCTTTGTTCCCCCTTCCCCGAAAGGTTCCGAAGAAACTCGACAAACATAGAAGGATACTTTGGCATAATTATAAGGACAACAATTGATACAACTTGGTGAAATGGGACACTACACTGAACAATAGATACTTGGGAGGTTTGGGCATTAGAAACCTAAAGAAATAAAATGATAGTTGTTTGCTGAAATGGATGTAGATATATAATGTGAAAAAAAGACTATATGGAAGGATGTAATTAAGGGCAAATACAGCGAGAACCCTTGGTGCAGTAATGACAGCTTTTTACCTTATGGGGTTGGGGTATAGAGAACAATTAAAGATCTCTGACCAATGACAAAAGAGAACATGGTAATTAAAGTGGGAGATGGAAGAAAAACAAAGTTCTGGGGAGATGCATGGAACAACCAGATCCCTCTGAAATATATTCTCTTGAACATGTTCATTATCTCTAACAACCCTGAAGAAACTGTCAAATAGTGTTTAATTGAACAAGGGTGGGATCTATCTTTTAGAAGACTCTTGAATGACTGGGAAGAAGGGGAGCCTTGAAGTGACCGGTAAAGTTGTTGCCATGTGATAACGAGGTCATTGGTTCAAGCCTTCAAAATAGCCTCTGATAGAAATGCAAGGTAAGGCAGCGTACAATAGACTCTTGTGGTCGGGTCCTTCCCCAAACCCTGCATATGGCGGGAGCTTTAGTGCACCGGACTTGCCTTTTTTGAATGATTGGGAAGTGGACAAAGAGGCCAACCTACTTTATGAAATAGGGACTTCATAGGTACTACTTCAGTTCTAGACACTGAGATAGAAGCACAAAAAGAAGCAAATTTTGATGTTAAAAGAGTCTATGAAACAGTTAATATACAACAAAACAGAAGATAATGAGGTTTATGGAAAAATGTTTGGAACAACATTGCACCAACAAAAGTAAAATGCTTCACATAGAAAAGCTTGTTTGACACAAGAGGTTTTGAAGAAAAAGAGGAGCATTATAGTATTCAAATTTAAACTTTGTGAGAAAACAGATGAGACAAATAGTCATCTTTTCTTGCATTGTCAAGTCGCTACTCAATTTTGGAATTTATTTCTTACTCTCACAGACACAAAATAGACCGTGCCTGAGCACACTGTTGATCTACTTAATTGCTAATTAGAAGAGGTGGAAACAATAGCCAGAAGAGATGGTGGAAAATCATTCCACATTGCATTTGGTGAACTGTGTGGGGAGAGAGAAATAGTAGATGTTTTGAAGATAAGTCCAACTCTATTCAAGGAATTAATAGAATTAAATGAAATTGTATGTATCTTTCTGTTTTTGGTGTAAAGAAACAAATATAGAGAAATTGGAGTTTGTAGACCGGTTAGGCTCACTGTAAGTAGTTTCTCCCCCAATTCTCTTTTTGAAGGTCTTCAACATATCCTTAATGCTGAGGGATACAACATTATCAATTCTCTTTTATGCAAGGGTGGGCATTCAGTTCTTCAGTTTGGTTTTAGCAAATTTTGATTTGGTTCTTCAATTTTCGATTTTAAAAAAGTGTGCACCATATACCGAACCGAACTAATTAGTTCAGTTTAGTTTTATTCGATGTTTTTCAATCAATCTTTTTGGTCTGAACTAATGAAAATTAAAATAAAGAGAAAATCAAAGTATAAATTCTTAAAAACTTAAAATTATGTTAAGTGGTGATGTGACCCCATGGAACGCTTATTGTACTTAAAAAACTATATTTATCTTTGTTAAGAACTTGGACCTCCAACTATTGCTTGAAAAAAACAAGCATGAAGATGGATTCCTTTACATGATATAAATCAACAAAAATATGTTTGGATTTCTCTCGGAAAATAATATTTCAAGTTAACTATATGAATTATAAATTTGTTGCTACTTTGACTTGTCTCATGAATGATTTAATTGCTAGTCGATTTTTCGGTGCACCAAAGTTTCAAGACCCCTACATCGAACCGAACCTTTAAAACAAGAACACCGATACCCAACCGAAGAACCGAAGTAGTTTAGTTTGGTTCGATTTTTCAGTATTTATGTCCACCCCTACAGTTTTATGTTCCTCTTTTGAAGGTCTCTAACATGTTCTTAATGGTGATAAATACAACATTACTAGTTTTTTAAAAAAAAAAAAAAGAAGTGGTGCATATATATATATACACTCCTCGTCCAACAAATAATACATGTTTACCCTTATTGTCAACAGACATATATCAAGTGAAGTAAAAGATATTAAAACTAGTTTTAAACTACAAAAAAATGTCACATGGCTTTACAAATTTAATTCACCATTTTCTCTATCCCTCCCGATCTGAGAAAACTTGACCCAAATAAGAAAAACTCATCCCTCTTCTACTTGGTCATAAAATGGATTTGGGTCAGATTTGAATAAAAGAGGGAGTAGATTTTTATTCTAATTGGGTCGGGTCTAGAGGGGTTAAAAAAATTGGGTGAGGTAATTTTTTAAAGCCAGATGACATTATTTGAATTACAAAACTAGTTTTAAAATTTTTTTTAATTCAGTAAATATATGTTTGTTAACTAAAAGGTAAATATGCACCATTTAGTAGACGTCGAGAGTATACATACAACATTTTCAAGTATATGTACAATACTGTTAAATGTCAAGGGTATATATGCATCACTTTTTTAACAAGGGGTATATCCACTCTAAATCACAATGTTGAGTGGTATATTTGCCCATTTACCCTTTTTATTTTTTTTATGGTGGTGATGTTTGGGTTAGCTTGCACATACCTCAACTATTACACGTTATTTGTTACCTCCCACCAACACAGGTGCCCGATAATTTTATACATCAAAGATTTGGAAGATGCAAAACATTACCTAGTGTTTTTACCTCCGTGGAATTTGAACTTGAAACCTCATGCTTATTCGCTACTTTGTTGACCACTAGACCACATCCTTGATTGCAAATAAATTTTCTTAATTTGGTTTTTAGAGAAGAAATTTAAAGAGAGGATAGGATATTTCGCTTCCAATCTTCAAAATCGCACACTACAACACATAAAGATAGAAAAAGAGCGTCACTATGAGCAGCACGAATAGCCTACAAGTGGAACCTATTTTAGGCACTAGCAGTGACCATCACCAAAAGCTAAATACTCCACAATCCCATCCCACTTTGTCAATTCAATGTTCACCTCTTATATTGCAATCCTTTTTCAATAGGTTCACCAATATTAGAATTCTTTTTTTAGAAAAGAACGAACCTAGGCCATACTTAACCTCTCGCTTTGTGTTGCCAACTAGCACTTGCTCTTAATGATGAATCACAAAGTTTTTGTAAGTATGCAAAACCTTGTAACTTAAGTCAAACAGTAAAAAAATAAATGTAGACAGAATGGACCAACCTCTCGCTGGTTTGCCCGATATTTTGATATGCCAAAAATATTAAACCTAATGTCATCAGCTTGACAGTCCCATTCAAATGGCCTTGACCAGTCATCTACTGAAACAGCAGCATTATCAGCACCCAGGCCACTAGATGATTCACAACTTTCCACCAGAGCTTTAAGTTCAAATTGTCTCTCATGCAATTTCTCTTGTCGATCTAGCAAATATCTTATTTGGTCTGGACAAGAAGACATTGAAGACCGTGCTATCAGAAGCACGAATAATTTACATTGCAGAAGAATTGAAAGATCAAACATCCAAGGACAGAACTCCATCACAAAGACAACACAATGAAAAGGGAAAGTAAAAATCAACACAAAATCATTTAAGATTAGTTGTAACAAGGTTCTGAAACTCTTTGTTAATAAAAATAAAAGATGAGTGAGGATTTAATGTCCAGAGTAACTTGTTATCAGAGTGATATAAATCACATTGACTAAAGTTATGTAGAACAACACTTCCAGAAGCCAGTGATCAATGTTGAACACCATTTCCATAAAGACAAGCTGGAGAAATGGGTCGCTCAGGCAATAGTTTTCGAGTTTTTCCGTACCTTGAAAACATCACACAACCTTGAAAAGTTGGTGATTTGAAAAAAGTGAACACTTTTGATGCGACACAAAAAGAAATGGATGACTAAATTTGGAAACTTTGATGACATTGGTTCAGTTCGATGAGAAAAGAGGAAGACTCACAGTTGCTAACTGCTTAACATTTTTAAAAAAAAAAAACTCTAGACAGTGATTTCCAAGATTCACGGGTTGGTTTCCTCTTTGCTTGACACGAGAGGCGCTTGTGTAAATCCTTTCTTACAATATGGAACACCATCTCTTCTCTTGTTTGGTGGGTAGTTTGGAAAAATGAAACGTGATATATTTGAAGACAAGAAGGATAATGTTGTTAATCTCAAACACATGCTAACTTTTGCCCAGCTTTTGCTGCAACATGTGCTCAGCTTATGTTTGAGTCGGAGGTCGTGACTGATGTTCTTAGCTCCTTACACTCTTTGTAACATTCCTCTTCTGGATATAATTTCACCAGTTTTTAATGGCACAAATCAATAAAATCCTCTTCTCACCTATCCATAAAAACTACCATGCTCTTATAACCATAGCATCAAATTGGTTATTCACAACAACAGAAGAATCATAAGCTCAAACCAAATCGATGAATTCATAGCAATACAAATTAAAACCCCACCCAGCTTCTGTTCTAGCTCGATTGTAACAAATATTACCCAGGTAGCATAGTAACTAATATTGTCAGATTCCTGATGCCAAAATGCTGAAAGAGTATCTCAATTATGATAAGCCAACAATGTAACTTTTTCTCTCTGATTGTCTATAATTTTTCATGAATTAATGTATGATATCTAATGTGTATTGAAGACCTTATGCACTAGTGATCCTATCTGTAAATAAGAAAATTTAAGACTTCGGTGATCAAGTCAAACATATTTAAATTTGTTAGCAAGTCTGAAACTAGGACACCTACAGTAAACTAACAATACCAACCTTTCTAATTGTTGCCAAGAAGTAGTGAAACAAAATGCTCCCAAACTTTGTTGACAATGATAAGGACATATATTATCCCACCATCCCATGTAGCAACATCTCTTTCTTTTCCGTTTTCTCAAGAAATTGTCCACCGTGTTGAGAACTCAAAATAAAAAGTTATTCTTGCTGCTATAGAAACTATAGAGCCCAAAACCTATCGTAAGATCTAAGGTGGTAAATTGCTCAAAGGCTTAACTTTAGACGCAAGAAAGAGCTGAAAATGTTATCTAGGATAATAAAAAGGATTTATTTACAAGCATCCAGGGCGTGACCTAGTGATATATAAAGTGGATTAAAAACCATGAGGTCTCAGGTTCAAATACCAAAAAGATGTTGGAGCCCACACAGCGGAATGAGCAATAAAATTTAGGAAGAATAAATAGAGCAAAATGGACACCAAAAAATTTAACGTGGTTCACCCAAAGCAATACTTATACTATATTTCTTCTACTATTAACAAATAGTAGTGTACAATTTCTTATACTATTACAACTAGTAGGCTCTCAGAGAAAAATACCAAAAATAGTGAACTCACTATTTCTTTTAGGAAAAATATTTCCTAAGCACACACCCTAATGTTTCTTCACAAACTATTTTATTTTATAATCTATGGTATACCTCATTGAAGAAAATACTCACTTCTCTCTATGGCTCTCTCTGTATTTTTCTCTCTATCTGATGATCTTAAAAACTAAGGAGCAATTGCTCCTTTTATAGAGATGTCGGCAGGCTCCTTCATAAATTGTCAAAAGTTGGTGGCTAACTTTAAAACAATATTCAAACCAGGTGACTTGAGAAGCCAAATTCAAATTGTGTTCCAAAAGTTGAATTGAAATTGAGGGAGTTGCCAAGTTTGAAACATTGGCATGTGGGTTGTGTTTGAATTATTGCATATGGGCCCTCCATTTGGAGGGACCCACTTAACAATTTTCCCCCTCCCAACAAATGGAAGGCTCTGTCAATCCTGCAGCTGATTGACAATACTCGAACTTCTCTCTTGGTAGAAATTTTTGTCATCATATCCGATCCATTTTCATCAGTATGGATCTTTTGAAGTTGTAGCAGCTTCTTCTCCAATGCATCAGTTATCCAACGATATCTTATGTCGATGTGTTTGGACTTTGCGTGAAAAGAGGCATTCTTGCAAAGACGGATGACACTTTGATTGTCACAAAACATCTCAAACTTGTTCTGTTTGACACCAAGTTCCTTAAGAAATTCCTTCATCCATAACAACTCTTTGCAAGCTTCTGTTGCTGCTATAAATTCTGCTTCTGTAGAGGATAATGCAATACACTTTTGCAATTTCGACTATTATGATACAGCTCCTCCTGCAAATGTAATCAGGAATCCCAATGTAGACTTTCTCAAGTCAACATCGCCAGCTAAATCTGCATCTGTGTAACCAACTAACATGGGGAAAAGGTTCTGCCTTTCCAAATCATAAGCATATTTTGGATGTACCTCGAAGATACCTGAGAATCCATTTAACAGTTGCCCAATGTTCCTTTTCGAGATTCGAAAGGAAACGACTCACTACTCCAACCGAATAAGCAATATCTGATCGTGTACACACCATGACATACATCAAACACCTAACTGCTGAGGCATATGGTTTTCTAACCATTTCTTCCTTCTCCTTGTCAGTAGAAGGGCACATACTGGAACTCAATCTAAAGTGATTAGCAAGAGGACAACTAACCTCTTTAGCCTTGTCCACATTGAATCTTTGAAGTACTTTTTCAATGTACTTCACTTGAGATACCCATAACTTCTTGGTGCCTCTATCTCTTGTAATTCTCATATCAAGAATTTATTTTGTTGATCCCAAGTCTTTCATCGCAAAACACTTACTCAATTGTACCTTTCGACTGTTGATTCTTGAAATATTTTTATCAGTGATCAGCATGTCACCTACATAGAGTAGAAGGATAACAAAATCATCTTCAGAGGATTTGTTGATAAACACGCATTGATCTACAGTTGTTTTCTTGAAACCTTGCTCTCGTATAACAGCCTCAAACTTCTTATACCATTGTCTTGGTGCCTCTTTCAACCCATATAAACTTTTCTTCAATCTACAGACGTAATCTTCTTTTCCCTTCACTTTGAAACCCTTTGGTTGTTCCATGTAAATTTCTTCTTCTAAATCTCCATGTAAGAAGGCAGTCTTTACATCCATTTGCTCAATTTTCAAATTGAGACTTGCAGCTAGCCCTAGTACAATACGAATAGATGTCATTTTCACAATAGGTGAAAATATCTCGTCAAAGTCAATGCCCTTCTTTTGACTAAAACCTTTGACGACCAATCTCGCTTTTAAAGCGTGGATGGACTCCGTGTTCTTCATGTTTGATTCGGAACACCTATTTATTCTTCAATGCTCTTTTGTCGTGAGGCAATTTCACGAGATCAAATGTTTTATTTTCAAGCAAAGATTTCATTTCATCTTGCATGGCTTCCATCCATTTTTCCTTGTTTTCGTCATCTATCGCCTCACTAAAGCTTTTCGGTTCTCCCCCGTCAGTCAATGTAACCCACTGATCAGCTGGGTAACTAGTAGAAGGTTGCACATTTCTACTAGATCTTCTTGAGGGTAGTGGAGACTCTCCAGCCATTGGTGGTTGAGTGTGACCACCATCAACATCCTCTTCTTCTGGTTCATCTTCTTGAGGAATACCTCCATCATCTGCATCTTGCGGATGGTCATCATGAACCCCATCCTCTGCTAGAGTCGGTACTTCTGTCGGAGGATTCAACCTTAAGATTGTTGAATCATCTGTAGGAGTAAAACCTTCCTTATTTGCTTTATTTATATCCTTGATGGTTTGGTCTTCAATACAGACAGCATCCCGACTCCTAATCAGCTTCTTGTGCACTAGATCAGAGAACCTATAGCCAAATTCATCTTGAACATAGCCAATAAACACGCACTGTCGTGTTTTGACATCAAGTTTATGCCTTTCGTTCTTCGGAACGTGAATGAAAGCTTTACACCCAAATACTCGCAAATGTTTGTAAGAAACATTCTTGCCTGACCAAATTTTCTCCGGGACTTCATATTGAAGAGGAGCACACGGCGAGCGGTTCAGTACATACACTGCTGTAAGTAGCGCTTCACCCCAAAAGGATTTATCTAGATTTGAATGAAAGAGTAAACAACTTATTCTTTCTATCAAAGTTCGATTCATCCTCTCAACTAAACCATTTAACTGTGGTGTCTTTGGAGCGTCCTTCGATGTCTAATACCATGTTTTTTGCAATAAGCAAGAAATGATTCAATATACTCTCCGCCATTGTCTGTGCGGATACACTTGATGTTCTTCCCTCTCTCAACTGAGGCATGAAATTGTTTGAAGACTTCTAGCACTTGATCCTTAGACTTAATGGTATAAGCCCAGGTCTTCCTCGAATGGTCATCGATGAAGGTCACAAAATATCTGGCTCTACCAAGTGACTTCGATGGTGGACCACACACGTCAAAGTGAATTAGATCCAAAACATTCTCCATTCTGAAAGGTGGAGAATTATGGAAAGAGACTTTGTTCTGTTTCCCAGCTAGACAATGATACCTGATCTAAATCACGTAGAACTTTATCTTTCACCAATTTGGACATTCTTTTTTCACCAGCGTGGCAAAGTCTCTTGCGTCATAAATGTGCGGTATTTTCATTTTCCGTCACATTTATAGACACATCAGAGACCTTTGCTTGCATCACATATAGTTTTGAGAGTTACATCAGCGACCTTTGCTTGCATCACATATAGTTTTGAGAGTTTGTGTCCTCTTGCAACAATAAGAGAGCCTTTGGTGAGCTTCCATTTTCTATTTCCAAAACTATTTTGGAAACCATCATCATCAAGCTTGCCTATAGACATTAAATTTAGGCGTATGTCAGGGATATGCCTAACATCTTTTAGAAGAAGTTTTATGTCGTTCTCTGTTTTCAAATAGACATTTCCCTTGCCAATAACTTTTGACAAGTTTCCATATTTCTCATCTGTACAACACCATAGTCTCCATGTGTGTAAGATAAGAAGAGGTTTTTGTGAGTGTTGTGAATTGCACCACCATCAATTACCCAACTCGTCTCTTGGGTTAACTGACTAACAATCTCTTTGTCACAACTGATGTTGAACTCATCGACAAGATTTCCTCATTCATCATCACTGTTTGCCTTTCCCTTATTTTGCCGATCACTCTTGAATTTTCGACTAAATTGCTTGTTGTGTCCTTTCTTATGACAATAATGGCACTCGACATTTGCCTATTTGTTTGATTTTCCTCTACTCCTGTCTTGGGAGCTTGAACCCTTCACTTGGCTTCTCCCCCTCTTTTCAGTAACCAGAACTTCTGATTCTGAGAAAGAAATTGAACCTTGAGATCTACGTCTCATTTCTTCATTTAATATACTGCTTTTAGCAGCTTTCACACTTACTACACCATTTGGTGCAGTATTTGTCACAGAAACTTTCAGAGTTTCCCATGACTTCGGTAAAGAAGCCAGAATCATAAGAGCAACTATCTTATCATCGAACTTTATGTCCATTATCGACAGCAATCCACCATTCCTTCTATGTTATTTAGGTGATCAGCTACAGAAGCGTCTTCTTCATAGTTTACTTCCATCAACTGAGTTAAGTAAAATAATTTGTTATTGCCAGTCTTTGAAGCATACAACTGCTCCAACTTGTTCCATACTGTTCTAGCATGAGTTTCGTTAAAAATATGATTGTAAATGTTGTTATTGACAAAGTGCCGAATATATCCACCAACTCGTTCATGCTCAAAAATCTACTTATCTTCGGACATCCCTTCCAGTTTGACGATAGAGAATACCAGCAAGTGCATTTTCATAATCATGAGAAGATTTTTCATTTTGTTTCTCCAGACTCGGTAGTTTGAACCGCTCAAGTTGATCATTTTGCTTGTCTTTACCTCTATTACCATGAGCCTAGACCAGGATCTGATACCACTTATTGGAGCCTACGCGGTGGAGTGAGCAATAAAATTTAGAAAAAATAAATAGAGCAAAATGGACACCAAAAAATTTAACGTGGTTCAACCAAAATTTTTGGGTTACGTCCACAAATCAACACTTCTACTATATTTTTTCTGCTATAAGAAATAGTAGACACAAGTGTACAATTTCTTCTACTATTACAAATAATAGGCTCCCAGAGAAAAATACCAAAAATAGTGAACTCACTATTTCTTTTAGAAAAAAATATTTCCTAAGCACACACTCTAATATTTCTTCACAAACTATTTTATTTTATAATCTATGGTATACCTCATCGAAGAAAAATTCCCACTTTCTCTCTGTGGTTCTCTCTGTATTTTTCTTTCTATCTGATGATCTTAAAAACTAAGGAGCAATTGGTCCTTTTACAGAGATATTGGCAGGCTCTTTTTTAATTGTCAAAAGTTGGTGGTCAACTTTAAAACAATAGTCAAACCGGGCAACTTGAGAAGCCAAATTCAAATTATGTTGCAAAAGTTGAATTGAAATTCAAAGAGTTGCCAAGTTTGAAATATTGGCATATGGGTTGTGTTTGAATTATTGCATGTGGGCCCTCTATTTGGAGGGACCCACTTAACAAAAGAGACAAAAATACACTAGGTGATTTCTTCTCATTTGTTTTATACTTCGTGGACAAAATCACCAAGTACCTGCAAATCCAGAAAAATTACAAAAGACCCACAAGGTAATTTCTTCTAATCTGTCACAGACTTGATGAACAGAGCTACCCAGTACATGTTGCTAATGCGAGGTGGCAGTATCATCTGAAATTAGTAGAGCTGCACACAAGCCAGCCCCGTCACCATTGTTATAAAGGAAATGCTTTATTTACAGTAGAAAATTCCGAAGTGTAATCACAATCCAATAAGTCACTACTACAAACAGCAAATAAAAAAAAATTAGGACTTCATGTAATTATGTTATCATTGTGGATTAATACCAAGCGCATTGCAATTCAAGAAAATCCCCATTAACCACTTCCTTTCTTCGACTATAAACAACCAGAAATCCAGGGATTTCAGGTTCCTACTAGAATTAAACAACGATTAACTTTACAAACAAATATAAAAGGAAACACAAGGTAAAGAGAAAAAAAAAATGGAAAAATTGTATAATAAGCTAACCTTGGACGTCTTGAAGCTCCGCTTCAACATTCAGAAGCTCCTCCAGGAGTTCTTCGGTCCTTCCCATTTTACTATAAACGAAGAAAACCCAGAAAACGCCTTTGAGTTTATAGTGTTCCCTTCTATTCTGTTCTGTTCGGTTCTGCGCAGAGAATGTATGCTGTTGGAGAACTCAATCGGGGTGATGGGCTTGGGCTGTATAGTGAGGCTAAACGGGATAAGTCCACAAAATAACCCAATTTATGTTCACTATTCATGGCATAGCGAAGGAGAAATTATGTATATATACAAAAAAGTACAAAATTTACCAAAAAAAAAGTCTATGTTTTATTATATAAAGAATAGCTCAAAATTAGCAAAATTATACATGGGTATATAATATAGTTTATCAAAAGTTGTAGAAAGTATATACTACTATACAATATATATTACTTATATATAAATTATACATTGAAAATACATTATGATACATAAATATACACAAACTATATATGCCTATACAACGAGACTATTTTTTTTTGTAATTATTTTATGTGAAGTGACTATCGATGTAATTTGTCCTAGCCAAAATTCATAAATTTTTGAAAGTTTAATCGTTTTAAAATCAAATTCAAGTTTATAGGATTAAAGTCAAAAAAAAAATTGAGTTTAAATTAACAAATTTCAGATAACTGAATTTGTGGTTAGGTTACTCAAGTGATAAAATATCTTAATTTTGGTATCATTGCTTGGACAAGTAATGTTAAGTTTATTCATTTCATTCATCATATCTTAACATAATTTATTTCTCTCGTAGATATGAAATTTGATAATTTATTCATTTCTCTAATGGTACATCCTTTATTTTTCTATGTTATCTAAACTTAATTTATTTCATTTTAAAAATTAACTTATTCATCCATTTTATTTCACTTAAATAATTCATTTATGACGTCTTATCTAATTTGTCCATGATATCTTAGTGTAATGAGTTTCTTTTCAACTTAAAAGTAGCCTACACTAAATATTAGAAAAAAACAAAAACTATCAATACAATAACTGAAACAGTGAGAGCAAATAGAGAATTACATATGTTAGTACCGCATATATAGAGAGAGAGCGCTCAATAGAAACAAAAGGAATAAAATATGGGCTTCTTGCCTAGTTGTACACGCGATAAAAAATATTTTCAACAAAAATGATTGTGTGCATTTGTAATGTATCAATAGTATAAAACAATATATAACAATTTTTATAAGATGTATACCTATGTATCGAGGATGTATATATACATTCATTTATATAAAAATGATATATTGCATCATTTCATCTTTCTCAACGAGCTAAATTTCTTTAATCCTGATTAACTAAAATAACTTCTTAAATAAACTCAAATTTAAGATATGAGTTACTCTCAATATTTTAAATATTTTTAATTTTTTTATTCATACTTACAATATATCGAGTTTGTCTTCAGATCTATCGAAATATTGAAACAAGCTTCGTCACTTTCAGGTGAACAAAGTCTTGTTGTTAGATGTGTGTAGATAATTTTGAACTCTTCCTTTTTATGCGAAAATTTTTATGATGATTAAGGCACAATCAATAATAATTGTGTGAGGACATCATTTCTTTTTAAGTATTTATGGGTTCATTCCTTGTTGCCACACATAAAAGATAATTTATTATTTGATTTTAATTTATTTTTTAATTAGTTTTAACTCATTTTTAAATATAACTCATAAAATAGTAAGATAAAATTATCATTCCATTTTTATGAACTTTACGAAACACTTTCAATTGAACAACCAATAAAATAGAAGAAGCATAGCATATGTCGATAAAGTTGAAAGAATTAAAGTTGGGCCACATATAGAAACAAATTACACTGGGCCCAAGTATTTATTATTTGTGTGCATGTGATTTGCTAGGGCTCCACCAAAAAATATCATAAGTAAGTAAGTTAAAAAAAAAGTTCCAAGAAAATGACAAAATAATCTCAAATGCAATGATCATGTCAAAAAGCACACATGTGACAGTCTCCTACTTGTTATTCTCATTTCTTAGTGATAAAAAAATACGAAGGTTCTCTTTAAAAAGTCATCTAGTAACTAAAATTAGTATAATTATTAAAATAGTAAATTATTAATTTAATAATTATTTTTGATATATTTATTTGCCATAATATATGGTGAATAAGAAAAGAGGGAACAAGAAGTGAACAGCCGAGAGTAGGTGAAATAAGAAAGTGTAGACCAAATTTGAAAAAAAAAAAAAGAGAAAAGCTAATTAGAAAGAGTCACCCAAAATAGTAGGGGTCTGCTTTGCTTCCGCGTCGCGGAGCAATCGTGGGTGAACACTACTTTAGGCCCAAAATATGCCAGTAATACACTGCTAGCTTGCTATGCCTCCGCATCACAGATCACAAGTGTGTTATTTGATTACATGAGTGTAATTATAAGGTTAGATTAAATTTTACAACAACAACAACATAGACAGTGAAATCCCAAAGTAGGATCTAAGAAGGGTAAAATGTACGCAGACTTTATCACCACCTTGCAAGATAGAGATGTTGTTTCCTGGGATCCCTCGTCTCAAAAATCCATAGGTAGAATAAACTAGATATGGAAAAAATGGAAAGGAAAAGAAAAGGAAACCAAAAGGATGACTAGTAACGCAAAACACATGATAATGTGTAAATACGATAACATCAACATGTATATGACGGATAATGACAACACATAATATAAGAACACGATAACTCCTGCTACCCTACTATACCTCAAGGCCAGACATTCACCTAACCCTATCAACAAATTAGCTTGCTACTCTAATTTGGGACCTCCACTAATTTCTATCTAAGGTTATGTCCTCAGTGAGACCAAGTTCCGCCATATCTTGTCTAATCACCTCCCTTAATACTTCTTGGGTCTACCTCTACTACTCCGTGTAACTCCCAAATCCAACCTCTGGCACCTCCTAACAGGAGCATCGATACTCCTTCTTGACACATGTCCAAATAATTGCAGTCTCGCTTCCCTCATCTGTAACACTCTACAAAATTATCAAAATGCCCCTACAACGTAATCGTGTGCATAATGCGTCTCCCGAAGCTCGAATTGAAAATTTGAGATCGAATTTGTGATCAGCACGAAAAAACTAGGTGAGAAAGTGATCTCGACATGATTTTAGAGCAACCGGATCAAAAAATAATTTTTCAATCCGAAAATCAAAATAGTGAGGGTACGCGTTGGGTCCGCGACGCGAGCCTGTTGTAGACCCACACTTAAGTTTTTTTTCAATTTTTCTCGACGAAAATCAAAAAATTTGATCGAAATGCGATTTACGAAAAATTTCACATAAAATGCATTTGATGAATGCAATTTATGTGTATTTTTATAGAAAACTAGTTTTTCAGCACATTTTGAGCTTTTAGTTAAAAATTGTACTGGGGCGCACCCAGTCTGTCGTGGACTGGGCATTCCAAAGTTAAAACTTTTTCTTTTCTTTTCCGGGGCATTCTAGAATTTTCCCCACCCATCCTAGACTTAATCCACGACCAATATAAGTCATTTTTGGCCTAAAAAGGGTTTCAAAACCTATCTTAAAATCCCTTACACAAAAACTAAGTAGAAACCTTGAGCGAAGAAGAGGAGAAAGAGCTAGGGTTCAAAGGATTGAGTCTAACTTCTTGAGAAATTGAGTGTCAAAATCCATACAAGGTATGTAAGGCTATCCACAGCATAGGATTGTTCTCCCATGTGCCCCTTTGATTATAGGGAATGAATAGTTGAAGGTGATGGGTTCGGTCCACATATCTTTTTGAATATTTTTACTGAAATTGAATATCTTTATTGAAACTATTTTACTGCATCTATATTATCTTGAAGTGATGATCATCATAACTAAATTACTTGCTTAAATGGTTTAAA